>JAMPIV010002092.1:0-145000 GCA_024509875.1 Oreohelix idahoensis
ATAACGTTGTATTCTATCCTACACTATCAGTGTACTGTCTATACGGGTGGCGTAATTTAACATTTTAATAGAATATCTGGTAAGAAATCGCTACGCGTTACTTTATTTCACTCGTTTTACTAGCGAGAAAAATCTAAGTGAAGAACAAATATTAAAAGCTATCAATTCTTAAAACATTAGCACTTTATCCTTTTTACCAGAAAATTCAGAAATGAAAATCCTCCACGAAAACTAGTAACAAATCCACACAAGGAAATCGGGTTTCTAGGACTGCGCTTAGACGATTCAAAACTCTGACTGACAACTGATGATGGGGTTAAGAAAACAACAGTATATATATCATTAGGAATCTCTGATTTCTGAATTCGTTAATCTCGCGTTCCGGTGTTATCTAGAATTTCAGAAGCTAAGCGTATCAAGATAAAGGCTTTATCTTTGTCGAGGTTTCAACCGTCATCAAAAGACTTACTGTTCACTAACGGGTTTTCTCTGTAAGAATGCCCGCTTCTGAAGATCAAAGAGCCCAGGGGTTTCTGTCTTCCCCTGAGTACGAACTTCAAAGGGTCTGTATTTTTGTCTCTCTCAAGCTGCCTGCTCATCTGAGAAGTATTGTGATTGACAGATGAGCTTCGCGTGCGTGGACGAGGTAAACACAGCCTGATTTGCTTCCCTGTGATGACTGACATGTCACGCAGTTTGTAAACATTGCGTTAGCTCGTGTTAAAACAATAAGGCGGGACAAGAGAGTAAGCTGCAGAAATAGACAGTGGGTATTAATACATGGTTTAGCTAGCAAACCAGAGAGCAGCTATAAGGTTGCCATAAGCTGTCGGATTACTGTAGACTTTTTTTTCCATTACACGTCACAAGTATCCAGTCTTTGTATTTAAAAATGTGGGTTCTCTTTTAAGTTATAAAGACGCCCAAATACTTTGATTTGTCACTTATAATTTTGGAATTCTTGTCCAATGTTCTTAGAACTTACCATTGGGTTAATTTGAGAGCCGGAATAGACTTTGACTTTCATTGGCAAGTTGGTCTAAAAGTACAATCTAGGATTTGAACTAAGAAATGGAAATATAATGTAGCGAAGTCAGAGACACAAATCAGACTACATCGCAACATCAAATTAGTAACTCCCAGGAGCCAGAGAGACATTGGACAAGAATTCCAAAATTATAAGTGACAAATCAAAGTATTTGGGCGTCTTTATAACTTAAAAGAGAACCCACATTTTTAAATACAAAGACTGGATACTTGTGACGTGTAATGGAAAAAAAAGTCTACAGTAATCCGACAGCCTATGGCAACCTTATAGCTGCTCTCTGGTTTGCTAGCTAAACCATGTATTAATACCCACTGTCTATTTCTGCAGCTTACTCTCTTGTCCCGCCTTATTGTTTTAACACGAGCTAACGCAATGTTTACAAACTGCGTGACCTGTCAGTCATCACAGGGAAGCAAATCAGGCTGTGTTTACCTCGTCCACGCACGCGAAGCTCATCTGTCAATCACAATATTTTTCACTTTAAAAATTTAAACGCGTGACCTCTTTCAGATATGGCAGTAATACTTCCGATTGTATTTGTACAAAGTCACAAACACATAGGTGGACTTATTTCCTGGCTAATACCTTCCGCCCATATTGTCTGTTCTGACAGGTTAACTGTAATCTTGATACAGAGATGGTCCAGCGGAAGCGATTACAAATATCACCTGTGGTTGCGTACATTCCTCAGACGGATTTCTGAGACAGCTGTAACTGTCTTTTTCTCTTGTTGAGGTGATCACTGGCCCAAGACAGTATACTTGTTGTTAGATGTGTAGTGCGAGCGTATGATGAACTGAGTGTGGGTGCGAATGAAGGCGCGAATGTGTTTAGGCTTGTATATATGAAGACCCTGCAACCCATACTCTCACATGCAGTAGTCAAGGATGCTTGGACACTGCAGGCATGTTTCAAAACATTTATTGACGAGAACACACATAGTATCAACAGGAACAGTCAGTGTAACAAGGTCATGCTGACCGGAAATCGATAGGTATACATTTGGCATTCAAAAAGGTAAACATCAGAATAGACGTGCATGGTCAATAGCAAAGTTCTTCAATAATGACAGTTCGTAGCGTCGCCCTTGGCATCTCTGACTAAACGCGTCAGATGCCTTAGTCACTTTGACACATAGGTGCAACTTGGCATTCCCCGCCAATTGCACATTATCAGGCTGTAGTATAATAGCCGAAAGCACAGGCCTCGTTCTGACGTCGGCTGTGTACTTCTGTTAAATAGGTTATCATCAACCCTGCAGTAATGCTTATTGTAGACATAAATCCCGCCAATCTGCGGTTCCCACAATATATCTTCGTCACTGGATTTCTGGACAATATAAAGACTAACAGTCTTGGATGGCTACCTCGAGCACAAAAATATAAGTTCTGTAATATATAGGATCGGTGAGCTGCAGTTCACACTAAGTAATCCTTTTACATGTTCTGCCACCGAAAAGCGTAATAATGCATAAAGGTCGGTATTACCTGGAAAATGAATCCTCAGAACATAACAAGGAATTCTGTCGTCATCCCGACGCACAGAGATTCACTGGGGAAAACTGCCATAGCAGTTACTTCGAAGATTCTCCCCGAAAAAAACAATGGACTCTTGGTCCCTTCAGAAAAACAGGACCTTCCCGGCTTGCCGGAAGTATAACTCTCTCCCGCTTAAAAAACCTTCCCATAGGCCTACGCCCGAACTGTCAACCTTTGACCCTAAAGGTCAAAACACAATGAATGAATAAACAAGGGAAGACAACCCCTAATCAACCTGACATCGCAGGTAAAGACACAATTATACTTATGATAAAACATAGGCAAATAACTTGACAGATGACTCCGTCGAAAATGACAGCAACATTACTACCACCCCCCCTGTAAAAAAAAAATGAAATTTTTTTTTTTTTTAATATGTCCATGAGCAAGATAGCACCAGTATCACTTCTGTGCTCATGCAAAAACTAAACCTAATATCAGGTACAATAGACGCATAAATAAAGCGTCTGAAGAGAATACAAATCATCTCTCAACATAGGAGAAAATATTTCCTTTAAGCCAAACAAACTAAGGGATACCATTCAAGAAACCTAAGTTGCTGGCAATACCAATCATATATCAAACATTACTAAATAATATAATCATAGCAATATACAAATGTCAATGCTATTTTAGCAACATATCACTGATGGATGGACAAAATGAAATTTGTTAAATTATCTAAACATCATCCAAATACATTTGTATTACAACATATTATGATATTAAGGACAGACCTAAGTCTGAAAGTGTATCAGGAAAAACTAGGACACAAGATTTAACTGGAATCATGTGGGCATCTAGACAATATGTCCGCCATCACATTATCCGAACCACGGATAGCTCGCACCGTGAAATGGAAAGGCTGAAGAGCAATAGCATAACGAGTAGATCTCGAGCTCTTCAAATCCTTACTTTGCATAGCCGTAAGAGCTTTTTGGTCGGTTTCCATAAAGAAATGCGCGCCCAGAAGGAACCTTTGTAGCTTAAGAATGGACCAAACCATAGCCAACAATTCACGGTCCAAAACCGAGTAATTCCTTTCTGCCGCATTTAGCTTCCTAGAAATATACATTACAGGATGCAGAGTTCCTGAATATTCCTGCATTAGTGCCGCTCCAATCCCAGTGGAAGAGGCATCACTACGAAGGACAAAAGTCTTATCAATCGTTGGTAGTCTTAAGATAGGATGAGATGAGAACAAATTCTTAACCTGATCCAATGAAGATTGGCATTCTTGGGACCAACGCACCATATTAGGAGAACCTTTTTTCAATAACGTTGAAAGTGGTGCCATAATGGAGGACAGATTCTCAATGAATCTTCCATAGAATTGTATCAATCCCAAGAGACTACGCACTTGCTTTTTCGTCTTCGGAACCGAGATATTTAATATCTTTGAAATGTTTTGGTCCTCTGTCTTCAACAGACCATGACCAACTCGATGACCTAGGAAGGAAATTTCACTAAACCCAACAAAAGCTTTAGAGGGTTTAGCAGTCAAACTATGCTCACGTAGAGTAGATAGCAATTCCTTTAGACCCAAATAGTGTTCTTCCCAAGTATCGCTGAAAAGACAGATGTCGTCTAAATATGCAATGACATCTGCACGATCTGATAGAATTCGTCGCATCATGCGCACGAAAGTCGCTGGGGCGTTCATAAGCCCGAAAGGCATAAAATTCCATTGAAACAGACCCCTAGGTGTCGAAAAAGCAGTGAGAGGTTTGGCGTGTTCCGTCAGTGGGACTTGCCAATAACCTTTCGACAAGTCTAGTTTAGTAAAGAATTTAGCTTTAGAAAGTCTAATAAGTAGATCATCTAATAACGGCATAGGTTCAGCATCGAACTTCGTAACTTGATTTAATTTGCGATAGTCAACGCAAAGACGTATGTTATTGTCTTTCTTTCGAACAATAACTATCGACGAAGAATAAGCTGAAGTGGATGGTTCAATTATTTGTAGTTGAATCATTTCATCCAATTCTTTCTCGACTTGTGCTTGAAAATGAATAGGTATTGGGTATGGTCTTACTCTGATCGGATTACGATCAGTAAGTATGATGTCATGTTCTATGACATCTGTGTGTCCAGGAATGTCGGTAAGGACATCCTGATATGATTGTAACGTAGAGGATACTTGACGCTGTTCCTCAAAAGACAAGTTGGAAGAGATTGTAACGTCTCTCCACGATTCCGTTGAAGTAAGTGGAATCGCAGGAAGAGGTAAGTTCACGTCAGAAAAAATGGTTTCCTCATCCTGTATAAGGGACAGGGATGAGTTGTGACCATGTTGGACTGGAGAGTCGTCCGTCGCCTGGAAAATAGGCTGCAAATAGTCTGGACGTTCAATAAACTCTGTTAGCATATTTATATGGAAGGTTTTATGCCTTCCATCCACATCGACAATATAGTCGACATCGGAAATTTTTGAGACTATAGTGTATGGACCTTTCCATGAAATGAGAAGTCTATTCTCTCTTGAGGGCAGTAAGACATATGCTTTGTCTCCAGGACAAAGTTGACGTAGGCGTCTTTTCTTATTAGCAAATCGCCTAGCTTTTTCTTTCGCAAATTCGGAAGATGAAGTTGCTAACCTGCACGATTCGATAATCTTTTCTCTAAGAGCTATGACATATTCATATGACGATTGTGTATCATCGTCAATATTATCGGAAGTTATCAAATCGTGTAACAAGGACATCGGACCGCGCGGTTGCGCGCCAAAGACAAGTTCGAAAGGAGAAAACCCTGTATGCTCGTTGGGAACCTCTCTATAGGCAAAGAGGACTGCAGGTAAAACCCTGTCCCAATCTTCAGGATGATCCTCCGTTATCTTGCCAAGTAAGTTCTTTAGTGTCCTGTTAAGACGTTCTACCAATCCATTGGACATTGGATGATAAATACTACTGAGAGACCTTTTAATGTCTAGCGTAGCCATTACCTGAGACATAACGTCCGAAATTAACTGAGTGCCGTGATCCGACAGTATTTCTCCGGGGAATCCCAGACGAGAAAATACGAGCCAAAGAGCATCAGCGATATCGACAGTTGATATGCTCTTCGGAGGAATAGCCTCTGGCCAACGCGTGCACATGTCCACGCAAGTGAGGATAAATTGGTGTCCTCTGGCTGACTTAATCTTGAACGGACCAATGATGTCTATAGCCATTTTCTGAAACGGCCGAATCGGAATATCTGCAGCCTGAATAGGAGCAGCATGTCTCGGACCCCTAGACTTGACCTCTTGACAAATTTTGCAAGATCGGCAATAAATTCGGATGTCTTTATTCACGAATGGCCAAAAGAAGGACGCAAGGACTCTAGTTTTAGTTCTGGAAAAACCCATGTGTCCAGCACACTGAGAATCGTGTGCATGCCGAAGAATTAAGGCTCTCATACACTTAGGCACAAGAATTTGCGAGTGCATAGACTTATCCGAGTGTTGTACCATTCGTACCAATATACCATTCTTCATAGTGATATACGATTTGTGATTCGTATTTTGATTGGGATCCCCTTTCTTTGCAAGAAGGAAGAATTTCTTCAAAGAAGGATCCTCTTCTTGACGTTTAACAAACGAGTCATGGGAAATCACCAAGTGCTCGTCTTGGCTATTAACTTCATTACTATTATCAGATGAAGTTGGGGGATTAAGAGCTTGAGCTCTTGTCACCACTGCATTGACCGTTTGAATGTTTTTTTCTTCCCAACTAGAAATTTGTTGCGGGGTGCATTCCTTAACCCCATGAATACGACCGATTATAAGATCCGCAATAGGATTAGGAAGAAGACATGCATGGACCTCTCCTGTGAAGAAAGGAGTGTCAATCCTAATAATAGCAGTAGGATAACTTTCCATAGTACCACCAAATGTAACACATTTGATTGTTTTTCCAGTGGCACAGCAAGGATCTATCAGAGACTCCCTAACCCCGACGGTAGTACATCCCGAATCGAAAAGTACTGAGACTAGCCTATCATTTATTAGACCTTTATTTAAGATGAGAGATCCTCTCCCATCATGCGCAACTGTAGCAGGTAGAGCAGGAAGAGGGTGACCACAACTTAGCGTAGATACAGTCGATGAGTCGAACAATGTTAAGCATTGGGGCATTCAGTTGCTGTCTCAAAATCGAAAGCACAACCAGTGATAGCCCTAGAGTTACCACTATCATTTACTGTATTACAGGCTCCATCAAACTCTTGTTGTGCAGAGTTCGCCTGTTGGAAAGGTCTTTTCTTGTTAAATCTAGGTCTGCCTCGATTATCATTTCCCCTGTAATTATTTCGACTATCATTTCCCCTGTAATTGTTATCATATTGTCTACTGTAATCATCATTCCGGTTTGAATCCCGGTTTCTAAATTCACCATCGTCATAATCTTGACGTCGAGAATGATTACCTCGAAAGTTCGAATAGTTATTATTTGGATAGCCTTTGCGAAAGTGTCTCAAATTATTACCACTAAAATTACGAGAACTACCATCTTGTCTCCAATACATAGACGAAGAACCATCATGTGTTGGATTACTCCGCTTCTGGGTGTAATTTTGATTACTTCCCCTATTCCAGTTTTGTTGAGCACCCTGAAATTTTTTTTTGAAATTAGGGCCATATGGTGTTGCCGAAGCAGCTGGCAACCCTTCTTTCACTTTAGAATTGCTAACTGTAGCATGGGGATGTGCTGTGGAATACTGACAACAGTATTCCTCCATATCTTTTAAGTTTTTAGGCTTACGCTCATGAAGGAATGCAAGAAAAGAATCATTAACAGATGACAAAACCTTATCTCGCAATAACAAGTCCATTAGACCTTCATATGTTTTCTCAGTCTGAGACAACTCAACCCATCGTGTAAATGTACGACGTATCTTTGTAACAAAATCAGAGAAATCTACTCCATTTTCTGGCAACATTGTCCTAAAACGAAGACGATAATCTTCTTCTTTTAGTTGGTATTTTTTTTAGCAAAGCTGCCCTGACAACATCATAATTAGTCCTCTCATGTTCGACTATTGTCATAAGAGTAGTCACTGTGTCACCTGTAAAAAATGGCATCAGTTGTTCAACATATTTTTCCTTTTTTATGTTATGCGTATCGCACAAAAATTGGAATCTATCTAGATAATCTGCTACGTCATCCTTTAAAGGATTGAAATGAGGTAATTTAATCCTACTAACAAACTCCTTTGTCGTACTCGAAGTTGTTTGCTGAGCACCCGTACTCGCCAATTTCAATTTCTCTAACTCCAAAGTTGCGAGTCTTTCATCAAGTTCCATCTTCTGTTTTCTTTCCTCATGTTCCATTTTTCTAATTTCAGCCTCAGCTTTCCTCTCCTCTGCAGCAGCTTGAGCTTTCCTCTCCTCTGCAGCAGCTTCTTTGTCTAATCTCTTTTGTTCCGCAGCAGCTTCTTTGTCTAATCTCTTTTGTTCAGCTTCAAATCTCCTTTCCTCCACCTGCATCTGCAATTTCTTTTGTTCAGCAGCAACATCAGCTTCTCTGTCTAGTCTTTTTTGTTCAGCAGCTGCTTCTCTTTCTAATCTTTTCTCTTCAGCCAGAGCTTTTTTTTCTTCTGCAGCAGCTTTTCTCTCTTCAGCAGCTAATGCTTTGTCATACTGAGCAACAGCCCATTGTTCTAACTGTTGACCAGTCTTATCAAGGGCTCTCCCTTGTGTAATAAAGTACTCTAATGTAGACATCTTGTCTACTGAGATTAGTAACTTGCAGAAGTAAATAACTTAAATTATCTTACTTTAATGGGGGACAAGTCTGAAATGCTAGACTTGTATACTCACTTCACTTTATTTCACTCTCTTAGTCTTAGACAAAGACTTTGTATGGTCCTCTTGTTTATAATGTAACCCAAAAATCACTTGAGTACCTGTGGAAAAAAAATCCCTTATATCCCACTCACTATGGGCACAAGTCTTTTTTATAAAGAACTCGAATATGTATTTCACCTTGTCTCAATCTTTGTAGATAACAAGTCTTTTATCAAAGAACTTGTATAAATATCTTATATAATAATATTTTATTAACAAACTCTATATGAAGAGTCTACCTTATCAATAATAACAATACATGACCAAGTATATGTATGTAGACTGTGCATGACAGTAATGTAGTACAAAAAAAAAAAAAAACAAAGACAAAGATACAAAACAATACAAATGGCAACACTGTTTTAACCAAAAATGTGTAGAGAAATACACAAAAGAAAGGAGAGACCTACAGAATACAAACAAAACAAATCGAAAATCAAAACTGAAAAACAGACAAAATATTACAAAACAACGTTAAGTACAGTTACATCACAGCTAACATCAATAGCGACCAATTGTCACTAGCAAATTTTCAAATTAAGAAAATTTGCACCTACAGAACGCTTACAGTAAGCCTCGATTAAGTGGCATATTTACTGTAAGACCCACCAACCGAAAACCCGCAGAAAAAATACACAAAAACAGTAGAAGTAACATAAACATATAGCAATCAATTTCAATGTGTTGCAGAACAAGTTCAGTCACAGCTGAAACTAAAATAAATTTCTTGCTCCTTGCGAACACAGAAACGAAATGTCAAACGCGCACTGAACGTCAAATCCACTGTAGCATAAAGTGGTATTCACGAACCAAAGTTACTATGACCTTCTCGAATTAGGACTTGCACATTGAATGTTTACAATTTCCACGTACTGTTTACAAATACTTGACCTCGAACAATGTAGCTTGAATGCTCGGACATAGAAAAGTCTGTTGTTGACTGAAACGTGTAACAACCAGCAGTACTGTTCACAATAGGAACCCGCCTTCTATGCAGTTATGGTCCACGTAGCAAATGCCTAGATGTTAACTTCAGTACTTGTCTTGTTGTGGTTTATGTAGCATTATAATATAAATGCCCGCACTGTTTATCTGGGTCAACCGTTGATGACCTATTTCTGTCCTGTTGTAGCCAAAACTTGCAAGTGTAGAATTAGCGCTGTGTGTTACGGCTGTCCCGTGTGTAGCTTAGACCCACAGATCAGAAATGTAATGTGTACTTGTCCTTCCTGTAACTTTCTGGACAAAACTGGAGACATCATACATGTAACAGCCAACCAGGAATGTAAATTTCTGGATCCATTAATGTCAACAATAATGTCAAATGCTCGCTCTGTTCTTTTTAAACCCACAGATCTGGTCCATCAGAAATGTAAGTTTCTAGGTCACATTGGCAACAACAAATGTATCAGAAGAGCCCACGTAACTGGTCCACCAGAAATGTAACTGTCTTTTTCTCTTGTTGAGGTGATCACTGGCCCAAGACAGTATACTTGTTGTTAGATGTGTAGTGCGAGCGTATGATGAACTGAGTGTGGGTGCGAATGAAGGCGCGAATGTGTTTAGGCTTGTATATATGAAGACCCTGCAACCCATACTCTCACATGCAGTAGTCAAGGATGCTTGGACACTGCAGGCATGTTTCAAAACATTTATTGACGAGAACACACATAGTATCAACAGGAACAGTCAGTGTAACAAGGTCATGCTGACCGGAAATCGATAGGTATACATTTGGCATTCAAAAAGGTAAACATCAGAATAGACGTGCATGGTCAATAGCAAAGTTCTTCAATAATGACAGTTCGTAGCATCGCCCTTGGCATCTCTGACTAAACGCGTCAGATGCCTTAGTCACTTTGACACATAGGTGCAACTTGGCATTCCCCGCCAATTGCACATTATCAGGCTGTAGTATAATAGCCGAAAGCACAGGCCTCGTTCTGACGTCGGCTGTGTACTTCTGTTAAATAGGTTATCATCAACCCTGCAGTAATGCTTATTGTAGACATAAATCCCGTGTCAACCTTTGACCCTAAAGGTCAAAACACAATGAATGAATAAACAAGGGAAGACAACCCCTAATCAACCTGACATCGCAGGTAAAGACACAATTATACTTATGATAAAACATAGGCAAATAACTTGACAGATGACTCCGTCGAAAATGACAGCAACAACAGCCAATCTGGCTTTCTTTCCATCGATCGTGCGCGACCACCTTGTGTCAACAAAGATCGTCTCACTCAAGGGTGGCTAGACCACTTAAGTGATAAAAGTATTAACCGCTGACCTGTTCCATTAGCTTTGTCATGCTATGATTCACATGGGGAAACGTAAATAAGTTGGGGAACGGCTAAGCAATAAATATAGGTGCATAAAATGTGTCAAATAATAGGACGATGAGGGGGAGAGAGAGAAGAGCTTAAAACGTTTTGTGACAATTATTATGTTCCTTTGACATTGATATCATTATTATGTTCCTTTGACATTGATATCATCATTATTATGTTCCTTTGACATTGATATCATTATTATGTTCCTTTGACATTGATATCATCATTATGTTCCTTTGACATTGATATCATCATTATTATGTTCCTTTGACATTGATATCATTATTATGTTCCTTTGACATTGATATCATCATTATGTTCCTTTGATAAATTGGGGACTGTTGGTTATTGTCCATTGCTGTCGCCTGTTAACACAAACTTAACTTGCGGAGTACTGCAATTGTTGGCTTTCGAGTCTTTCGTGATGAGGGCTCTTCTCTAGAGGCGTCTAGATGAACTCCACTCCTAATGTCAATATGTATGTCTTCACAACGTGTCCACTGTAGGTAGTTGGTATCGACCCCAGCCCTTGAATCACAAGATTGTGTCGACGACTCTTACTTCAGACTAGTCTCTTGTACGTGTAACCTCGCACCACGAACTTTAGGAAAAATAAAAAGAACAAATACCTCTGTTAATTACATTTGTGGTCTGAAAATTAACAGGCGCATTGTCTCGCTGTCCACCCACCAATGTTAGCCTCTCTGAATAATTAGATTCTTTGAGTATGCACAGCGTAACTCAGGGAAAATGATTAGAAATCAAGAGTATTCTACTGGGTATTTAAATGGGATAATGTGTGCTTGGACAGCGCGAGTGCAATAATTTGTGCATGAACTACAATTAACAAGGTACATATATCTCACAAAATTATACTATACACTTTATGCACATGTGATGTACTCATCACTACTCACTGCTCCATTAGGAGTCTGAGATTACCTCTATTTTCGCTTTCCTGAAGCGAATTAGCATAAAGCAAACACCAGTGCTTGCTGTAGTGTTTATGAACATACTATTTTCATATGTTGAGGTTGCAAGCCTCCTATGCTTTGTATCACCACTTAGCAAGTACAGACATGTCAAATTCACATTGTAAAATAAATGTTCACAACTTATCACAAATAACTTGTGAACACAATCTCCTTAGAATGGACACAGCAACTTTGATTAGCTGATTCGAACCTTGGTTTCCAGTCTTTGTTCTAAAATTGGGGTAGTTTTCAGAATCCCTCTTTTAAATTTGGATTCTTTGTTTTTCTCTGGGAGTTGTTACTTGACGTTGTTGAAAATGCAGTCTGATTTGTGTCACCGACTTCGCTAGATTATATTTCCATTTCTCAGTCCACGTTCCAGATTGGTATTTCCGACTAGCTATCCAATGAGAGCTAAAGTTTATTTCTTTCAATTATATATATATATTGCTTGAATATATATATATAACCAAGATCTGCTCACTCGTAGCAAGCAAGAGGACATGCACACCATCATAGCTGGCAGACGCTGGAGCTGGGTTGGTCATGTCCTCAGAAGAGACCCCGATGCCATCACAAGAACAGCTATGCTTTGGACCCCTGAAGGAAAGCGAAAGAGAGGCCGACCAAAAACAACTTGGCGGAGGACTGTGGAGGCTGAGATGCAAAGAATGAACCAGAGTTGGGGCACTGTACGAAGGATGGCCACCGACCGTGCAAAGTGGAATCAATTTGTTGTTGCCCTACAAGACGCCACTAGGCGTGATGGCCACTGACTGCTTTGACGGTCGGTGGTTAAGGATCGAAGAAGAAGAATATATATATATATATATATATATATATATATATATATATATATATATATATATATATATATATATATATATATATATATATATATATATATATATATATATATATATATATATATGAAATAAAAAACATAATTTTTCAAATGCCATCTTACTACACCACAAGTAAAACGATTTTTTCCGTAACAAATATTCAGATAAGATGTAACATAATAATAAAATAAAATATACAAATGAAAAGTAAGAAAATTTAGTGAGACTTTTGCTGTTGGATTTCCTTGAAAAGTTGGTCAATATTTGGTGAATAATCTGCTGTTTTCATTTTCAAGCATGACTGGAGACTCACGTCATTCAATTGGCTTCTTAATTTCCTTTTGATATAATTCATGTTGGAAAATAATCGTTCACAAAAACATGATAATCCAAAATTTGAAAGGAGCCCAAATGCTAATTTCTTCAGCTGAACATAGCTGTTGGGTAAACAGAGTTGGAGGGACAGACAAAGATATCAAAAATAAAAATACAAAAAGCAATAGAAGCTTTCGTTGCATTGGGGAAACATATGGAGAACAAGAGAAATCGTCCAACACGAAAATAAGAATCTTCAACTCAAATGTCAAGTCAGTCCTATTGTATGGCTTTGAGACATAGAGTGCAACAAAAACAACAACAAACAGACTTTTATAAACGGGTGCTTGCGTAGAATAGAAGGACTGAAATGGTATGACAAAGTCACAAATGTGGAATTGATGACAAGAACCAGACAAGTGCTAGAGGAACAAGAGTTGAGAAGAAGACGCTGGCGATAGATATGACACACATTGAGGAGACTTGTTGATAGCATTACAAGGCAGTCCTTGTTCTGAAATCAACAGGGACAGAGAGGCAGAGGTAGATCAAAAACACATGGAGAAGAGAACGGGATACAGAGGTGAAAATGATAAGGAAAACATGGAAAGAAATTAAGCGGATGGCACCGGACAGGAGGAAGTCTTGGCATGTGTTTGTTGAAGGTTTATGCTCCTCGGGGAGCTAAAGGGTACTGATATATAAATTTGACCTGACCTAGATTTGGTCAATTTATATAATTTAAATGGGAGATTGGATGAAGATATGCGTCAATATCATTTAAAACCACATCGATAGCATAATTAAAGGATAAAAATGTGTTGAAAACTTACCTTTTAGCAAAAAATCCAATTTTCACGGTAATTCGTTATCAGAAGAAATTTTTTACACAGGCAAGCAAGTACATCAGGAAAGTATCAATTGCAAAAATGACCGTTACAGTCTGCGTCGCTTGGGTTCGCTACGGACATCTCGTCAAAAGAAATTGTTTATTTCGTAATCGAAAATTCTGTAATCGGTTTTACGGCAACATGTGAGACAATATCCCAGTGGTCCTCAAACCATTGGTACCAATGACCCCAAATTGATTTTACTGCTCTATGGGCACAATGTAGACCAGTGGTTCTCGAGCTCTTGATGACCACAGCCCCAAACTTCACAGTTGGTGAAGCTAACAGCCCATAGGTTGGAAATCACTGCGGTAGACAAGCAGGAAGCCAGATATAGGTTGAGATCCACCTGTATGCTTATAGCATCAGTTATGACATAGTATTTAAGATGGATAATAGATAGCACATTGTTGTTGATATTAGGGATGATGCTTAATATGTTATTTCTGATGGACGATTAGCGTCCAGCAGATATGAGAAATGACTTCTCTGGCAAGACTACTAATGGAGCTTGAATTGTTTGTCGATCCAGTCCTACCAGGTTGTCCTACCAGGAGACCTAACCATATGCAGTGTTCTCGAGGGCTGACATAATCGATCCCAGTTGGTGATGAGCCCTGTGTCATGACAGAGGAAGCAGCCCCTACCATCCTCTGAAACCCTACTAGAAGCACTTGTCTTACTGGACCTGGAGTGCTGGGACAGATTGAACCCCCTGGCAACAAGACAACATAAATTCAGCAGCATCTAAGATGAATAGTTTAAAATGCCAGCAGAACCAGTACAGAATAGTTAATTGTCCACAGGATGCAAAATTTACTCTGACATGTTTCAGAACCATATATAGTTTTGTTTTCCACCCATAAGAACTTATAGTTGTAAATTTTTGAACATATAATCTATCATCATTTTGTAAAGTTCATTTCGAATATGAGAGAATCTATCTTCATTTGTGTAAACTTTAAATAACAGAGTCTGTTGTTATTTTCCTTGTAATATTTAATTGGGTTGTCAGTTTTTAGTACTTAAAATCTACACCCTGGGGGCAGAGCCATAATTAAACAAACACTATTGGGTCGGGATATTTTTAATGTGGCTGGGCACCAAATCTCGTATCCAACTATATGTACTATACATAGTCCTTTGTAGGATTTCGGATAAAGAATTTATCGCCTAGAGAATATCCTGTTTAGTTTCACCAGAATTCTCTTTTAAGTAAGGTTTCTAGTGGACTAATTCCCAAGGAGAGACAGTTCATTCAACCTGCAGTCTGAAATATTATCATCTAAATATTATCTTTTATTCTTCCAAATAATATGTCACTCTATCCTAAAAATTTTCCGTCACAATCATCATGTTCCTTTGACATTGATATTATCATCATTATGTTCCTTTGCCATTAATATCATCATTATTATGTTCCATTGACATGGACATCATCAAAGGACCATAATAATGATGATATCAATGTCAAAAGAACATAATAATGATGATATCAATTGCAAATGAACATAATAATAACATGGATATTATCATTATTATGATCCTTTGACATTGATATCATCATCATCATTATGTTCCTTTGATATTGATATCATCATTGTCAGAGCTAACTTATATTGTGGATTTATCATAACACAATATTCATAATTATAGGCTCGCTCCCTAAGAGCATGACCACAACATAATAGCTGACATAAGAAAACAACACCTTTAACAGGAAATTCCCTTTAATAAATCAGCACACAGAATCAAGCCTCACACGGCCAGTGAAATATATAAATATATGCCAGAGAAACTTGCCTCAATTAATTTATCTGATAGCCACAAACACATCAGTATGTCGGCACTCTAAGAACACTGCACTGACTATCGATCACCCTAGCGATCCAAAAATCTATGGCAAAGCAATACTCTAATCATGAACCACTTGTCATATACGGCCTGAAGATAATATCCACTGGACATTACACTAATCCAGAATTACATATAATTATCCAACCGAACTAAATATGGCAATCCCTGGCTAATAATCCATATGCAGAACCGCTCAGCACTGGCATGCGAAGGGAACAAGATGTCCGTCTACACGGAACGCTCGCTAGACGACCACTGACTTCTCGCGCCTAAACTTGTTCCCGCTTCCCGTCCTGTCACATGACCACGACGATAGAGTAATCTCAGGGTTCCCAAACACAATGTAGCCAATCTGAAATTTCGGCGAAATAGCGCCGTGACAATCATCATTATGTTCCTTTGGCATTGATATCATCATTATGTTCCTTTGATATTGATATCTACCAAAGGATTGGGAGATCGCCATAATAACACCGATTTTTAAAAAGGGTGACAACCGACAATGTGGAAACCATAGAGGCATATTCCTTCTCAGTGTCTCTGGTAAAATCTACTTTAGAATACTGGAGCAGAGACTCAAACGCCTAGCTGAGCAACAAATGGATGAGGTCCAGTGTGGCGTCGGAGCAAATCGAAGTACTCAAGACCTAACCTTCACACTCAGACAGTTGAGTGAAAAGGCTCTTGAGTATAAGAGTGAGATCCATCTTTGCTTCTTACATCCGGAAAAGGCATTTGACAAGGTCCCCTGGAACAAACTCTGGGACTGTTTGGCAAGGAAGAACATTCCAACACCTCTGATTCATGCAATACAGAGCTTCTTCAAGTCTTGCAGAAATTATGTGAAGACGGCAAACCATAAGTCAGAAGAATTGAGGACCACCACTGGTTAAGACAAGGTGATATCCTGTCGCCTTGTCTTTTCACACTCTTCATGGACGATGTCATCAAGGCATGTAAGGAGAGGACAGGAAAGTATTCAGTGGGGTACTGGAAGAAATACAGGTCTGTATTTCAGAGCTGGCATTTGCTGATGATGTTGCCCTGATTGCTAAATCTGAGGCACATCTTCAATCCAACCTGCAAGTCTGGAAGGAAGAGCTGGAGAAGAGAGGGATGATAATAAGCAGCTCGAAAACAAAAACCATGGTGATAATACGAGAGGAAAGAAAACTTCAGATTAAGCTGGGAGAACAGGTCCTGCAGCAGGTCGACCACTTTAAATTCTTCTGATGATCAGATTGCTTCCTGTTGTATCGCTCTGTAAAGAGTTTCCTATCTCCTGGAATCTGAGAGGAAACTACCAGTTGTATCAAATTCTGGGATCTGAGAGGTGATTACCAGTTGTATCAAATTCTTGGATCTGAGAGGTGACTACTAGTTTTATCAAATTCGAGGATCTGAGAGGTCACCACCAATTGTATCAAATTCTTGGATCTGAGAGGTCACTACCAGTTGTATCAAATTCTTGGATCTGAGAGGTGACTACCAGTTGTTTCAAATTATGGGATATGAAAGGTGACTTACAGCTCTTTCAAAATGATTGGATCTGACAGATTATTGACAATTGTTTCAGATGCTTCTACAGTATATAACATATCTTTCAGTAAGGTAAATGCCTGGTTTTGGCCAGGTGTGTCCCGTTCAACATTAACTCAAGATACGTCGGTTGTATGAAGGTGCATGTCGAAATTTAAAAGATATTGTGGTCTGGCCAAAGAAAATAAGCGACATAGTTAACTTACCTCTTGGAAACAGATGTTCACCTGGCAGACTCCCAGGAGGAGGAAAGATGTACCTCCCTAAAAATTAGGACATTTTCTTTGTCGTAAACTACGTAAAAGGCGCCGTGTGTATTATCTCCGTGTAATGTTAATGCGCTTCCTCGTTATCTGCACAGAAGTACCGGAACGAGTCATTTCCGGACCTTTCTACAGCTCAGGAGGGTGTACCGATTCATGTTAAGCGTTGCCGTTTTTTAAACAATTTTTCAGTGTCTTTGTATGTTTGTGGGTCTATTCATTTGGTGAACAAATGAGGTATATTTTGATCTTTTCTCGTGTTGTTTGTGGGTCTAATCATAAGATGAACAAAAGGGTGTATTTTGATCTTTCGTCATGTTGTTTGTGGGTCTATTCATCAGGCGAAAAAAAAGGGGTATTTTAAATCTTTTGTCATGTTGTTTGTGGGTCTAGTGATTAGGTGAATAAAATGGGTATATTTTGATCTTTTGTCGTGGTGTTTGTGGGTTTATTCATTAGGTGAATGAAAGAGGTATATTTTGATATTTTGTCGTGTTATTTGTGGGTATATTCATTAGATTAAAAAAAGGAGTACATTTTGATCTTTTGTCGTTATTTGTGGGTATATTCATTAGGCGAAATAAAGGGGTATATTTTGATCTTTTCTCGTGTTGTAAGTTAGTCTATTCATTAGGTGAACAAAAGGGTGTATTTTGATCTTTTGTCGTTTGTGGGTTTATTCATTAGGTGAACAAAAGGGTGTATTATGATCTTTTGTCATGTTGTTTGTGGGTCTACTCCTTAGATGAACAAAAGAGTGTATTTTGATCTTTCGTCGTTTGTTTGTGGGTCTATTCATTAAGTGAACAAAAGATGTATATTTTGATCTTTTGTTGTGTTGTTTGTGGATCTATTCATTACGTGAACAAATGGGGTATATTTTGATCATTGGTTGTGTTTATTGTTTGTGGGTGTATTCATTGGATGAACAAAAGAAGGATATTTTGATATTTTTGTCGTGTTTTTTATTATTTGTGTGTATATTCATTTGATGAACAAAACGGGTATACTTTGATCTTTTTTCGTATTATTTGTTTGCGTGTATACTCAATTGATGAACAAAATTATATATATATATATATATATATATATATAATATATATATATATATATATATATATATATATATATATATATATATATATATATATATATATATATATATATATACTGAAGCACATTAAAAACGCACCACCTGTATAATCCAGGAACCGAGTGTGAAATGTAATTATAAGTTTAGGCTACATATTTGGAATCTTTATTCATTTTCCTATGAATCCATGCTGGTCATTAATTTGTACATTTGAATGTTATGAAATTCATTGCATTCTGTGCAGGCAAGGGAGAAAACCAAAAATGCAATCAATAAAAAAATTCATTCACACTATCCTCAGTATCTGGTATGTCCACCGTGTGCTTGCAAACAAGCTTGGCAGCGGCTCCTCATGGAACGCACAAGTCTCTGAAGGAAATTCCGGGGAATCAAGTCCCATTCACGTATAAGAGCAGCTTCGAGCTGTTGCAGATTAGCTGTAGAACCTTGCCTGTAGACTCTGCGTCCAAGCTCGTCCCACAGATGTTCTATAGGGGACATGTCTGGTGATAGTGCAGGCCAATCAATCGTCACAATGTTTTGCTGCTGTAGATATTGCTGCGTAATGCATGCGGTGTGCGCACGTGCGTTATCCTGCTGGAGAAGCTGCAAGTCTGGATAATTAGTGAACGCAGGAACAACCAATGCATCCAGAACCTCATCTCGATATGTCACAGCATTAACATTTCCACGGAAGACGGGAAGAGGCAAGCGATGGTGAAAACTGAATCCTCCCCAAATGTGAATACTGCCACCTCCAAATCGGTTGTGCGGACGAACACAGCAATCTGCAAAGCGCTCTCCACACCGTCGCCAAATCCGCATACGTCCATCAGCAAAGGATATGTTGAATCTGCTCTCGTCTGTGAATAGGACAGCATTCCACTGCAGTCTAGTCCATCTGACATGTTGCTCTGCCCAATGCAGGTGCTGCTGACGATGTCTGTGAGTCAAGTTTGGCCCAACATAAGGTCGTCTTGCAATAAGGCCTGTATCTCTGAGTCGTCGTATGACTGTCATTCGAGAGACTTGCCCACGTCTACCCACTATTGCTCTTGCTGTTTGACTTGCCGGGAGAGAACGATTCCTTAGGTGACTCAGCACAATATGACGATCTTGCGCAGGGGTAGTAACTCGTGGTTGGCCACTCCGAAGTCTATCCCGGGGACTGCCAGTAGTTCCGGAACGTTCATTGAGACGTACAAAAGTGCTGTGGTAGCAATTCATCCTTCTGGCAATGGCCCGCGAGCTCATTCCGGCCTCCTACATACCAATGGCTCGTTGGCGGTCGTTTTCAGATAGTCGTGGCATTTTGAGTCTATTCTTTTGATGATCCACAGGGGTATATTTTGATTTATTGTGATCATTAATATATTTCAAGCTTTTGTTGAGTTTTACTTCCCATGCGCTTTTTTTTTTGGTTTTTATTTTTTATTACATGATTGTTTTCTGACTGATAATGGTTTGTCAGTGCTTCTGAGTGTACTTTGTTGCTGATAAGACCTAGATTTGAACTTTTTTTTTTTTTTTAATTTTAAAAAAAAAAAAAAGTTTTGCCTCGTTTTGGCGAGGCGCGTCCCGTTCAACCTAGTCGGTTATATTAGGGCGCATGTCCAAACATAAAAGACCCTAAGGTCTGGGGTTAGATTAATGTGCCTACTTTACGTGTTAGATCTTTTCAGTAACTCTCCAACCTAGATGGGCCACGGTAGAGGGAGCAGGTGGTAGGGTTACAGGTGCTCATTTATCTTAATCGTTTTCGTTTCTTTGAAAGTTTGTCAATGTGTCTTGTTTTGTTTGCGTCTATGTTCATTTGATGAGCGAAATGGTGGTACATGTTGATTTTGTGCTGTGTTTCTTGTTTCTTGCTGTCGTTGAATATTCTAGTTATCTGTCTGTCTGTCTGTCTGCCTGCCTGCCTACCTGTCTGTCTGTTTGCCTGTCTTTATGCTACCATAATCTGAATATGTCTCAAATCATTGTCTAATTTACAGTATGAAGGGTTTGGATTTTGTTTTATATTTTTTTATTCTTTTTGTCATTACTTTTTTTTTATTTTTTGTTTTTATTTAAAACATACTTAAATTTGATTATGATTGGATATTGTAAATGTTTGCAATTATATTACCTTTATAACATTTCCTAGCGCCCAAATAATGCTTAAAGTGCATGTGGGAATGAAAAGATACAGCATGCAAGATGAGAGAGAAGGGAAGGGAAAAATATGTTAGACGGGCCTGCGTGGCCAATTATAATTGGAACGAACGAACTTTATTTTCAAAGGATTGATAATTATTAACCCTTTGCAAATAAAGTTCGTTCGTTCGTTCTTTCTGTGAGTATGTTACTTCAAATACGTTTTATTTCACGCGACTGTTGGCGGGCTGGTTTGTCATTGCTTCTGTATGTATGTATGTGTGTGTTTTTTTGTTGTTGTTTTTATTTGTATTTATTTGTCCATAAAACCTAGATTTCGACGTTTTTTGTTTTGATTCTTTACACGTTACATATTTTGAGTAACCTCAGACCTAGATGGCCACGGGAAGCGCGGGGGTAGGGTGGGGGGTTAAAGGGACGAGGTGAAGGAGGAGAAAGAGGGCATCTGATGAGGTATGAGACCGCTTGTTATTTTCCTTCCGCTCGTAATGATCCCTGTCTGCTATCTGCTGCCGTTGGAGTGTCTTCAAGGAAGGAAGAAGCACTTCCGGCTCATTATGCTTTATTAGATATACAGTATATAGACACATGTGGACTTTGAGAAGATAAGAAAAGAACGTTGCTGTTTCTCCTTCCGTCGTCTCGTAAGAGGCGACTTTCACAAGGTTGTGTATGAGGCTGCCAATTTCATCATGAGAAGAAAATTGCTAAAGAACCTACCGCTGCTTGAACTCATGAATGCTGTGCCGCTCACTCCTTGCAAATAATCAACTGCTGTGGTATCTCCAGTGGCGGATCTGCATTTTGGATGTCCAGAAGCTTAAACTCTTGAGGGGGCCCCTTTTATTTAAAAAAAAAGTGTTGGGAAAGAAATGTATTGTAGAGAAAACTGGACTTGAGGGCCCAAGCGTTCAAGCTTATTTTCTTTATAGTAGATCCGCCTCTATATTTCTCCATGCTCCAAGACTGCAATAAAGTAAAATTCTATATATACATGTGTGTGTGACAGCGTGCGTGTGTGTTTGTGTGAGTGTGTGAGTGTGTGTCAATGTGTCATTTCATGTGCATTATGACAGGCTTTCATAAATGGGTGCTTGCGTAGAATAGAAGGATTGAAATGGTGTGACAAGATCACTAATGTGGAACTGATGACAAGAACCAGACAGGTGCCAGTGGAACATGAGATGAGAAGAAGACGCTGGCGGTGGATAGGACACACACTGAGGAAACCTGTTGATAGCATTACAAGGCAGTACTGGAACCCCCAGGGAAAGAGATGCAGAGGTAGACCAAACAATACAAGGAGAAGAGAACTGGAGACATTGGGACTGTATTGCCTCCCCTGCTTTGCTGTAGTGGTCCAACAGTGGCCAAAACTCAAGAGTATCTAATATGGGCTTCAAAGGTGTCTACCTTCGCACAAGATTACTCTTGGCAGAGATGTAGATAGAAGGTTAATGACGCTTCTACCACAAAGTAGTTTTCACAAGATATTCAGATAAGTGAAAACAATGCTGCATTTGGCTGAGCACGTTAATTCTAGAATCTGCCAACAACTTTTGGGAAGGATTAAGCAATGGTTTATCTTAGCTTGTTAAGCCCCCACCTCTGATTTACTCAGTGGAATTCTTATTATTCTGTTATAGCTCTGTTTTAGAGTGTGTGTGGTAAATTGACTGAGACAAACATGCAGTAAAATGATGAAATCGAAGTTAAATTTGTAAATTTACAAATAACAAAATTTAATAATCACTTAAGTTTTAACAGTTTGAAAATAATTTGAATAGTTATGGATCAAGAAAAAGTTATCATCACGGTTATGATAGGAGGTAAATTGTTATAAGAAGTTCAAGTGGCAGCATATATTGAACTTAGCTGCCAATGACGGTTCTGCTCCTTCTGATGGGTTGGTTCTTTTTACACTGCTCACACTCGTCGCTGATCAAGGTTGTCGGGTGTAGCTCATTTCCCAGAAATGTCAGGGAGAGTCTACAAAGTTGGTCCTTCGTCTTAAAGCTCAGGCCACTGTTCCCTTCTTGTTCCAGAGATAGTACTTTCTGCTGGTACCACCAATAACTATGGTAAAAGAATAGAAACTTCTTCTTCTTCTTCTTCTTCGCCCTGAAAAGGACGGTGGTTGCGTTGTGTCTGTTTACAACGTAGCTGCGATATCTGCACCTTTCGGTCGACACATCCGACTTCTGCACGGCATTTTTTAGGACCGGGTTTGCCTTCCCATTTCGATCCACACTCGCTCAGCCAGCCTGCACAGCTGCAGACTGTTTCCAGGACCATCACGTGGAGGTGGAGTGCGGTCTTGACCAGCTCTGGTTCGCTGGTCCTGACGCAGGCAGTCAAGCTATGAGTCGCTGACTGCGGTCTCTATTGCTGCGTCTTGAGGTCCCTCTATGGTAAAAGAATAGAAACGAAACGCCCTCCTGAGTATTGCGTTTCCTGACCCATGGTTATTGGTCCCTATCTCCCCATTCCACCATCCCATTTAACTCAGAATTTACCCTCGATGAGAATTAAATTTAGTCCCTCGGGATAAAACTTTCAATACATTTAAATTGAATAGCTTTTAAAGTTACTTTACATTTAAATGAAAAGATTAATAGCTCAGATAAAATATGTTTACATTTACATTTCCACTGATTGAAAAGTGTTCACAATATAAATTGAATATGTTTTCATTTATGTTTACACTGATGTGAAACTGTAAGTATTATACTTAGAATGTATAACATTTCTTTCATCTTTTCCTTCCTGATCCATTTGGAACTCGGGACTACTTTATACTTTTAGTTCTCTTTACGAAACTAGCAATAAAGCAATCATCAACCCGTGCAATGGTGGTTCATGAAATCATCATTCTATACGCTGAGGTTGCCAGCCTCAAATGACTGGGACATTCACTAGCGATTTTCACATATTAAAATTCACATGGCAATATACATATATATGTTAGTGTTACCAACAGATTACTGGTGACAATGTATATATTTATTATTATATTTATCTGTCGGAGGGAAGGTATTTGTTTTTAGAATCAGGATGCTTTCCTGGTCAAAGATATATCACCCATGATTGATTGATACTTTTGTTATATGGGTTATCTCCCATGGAGATCGAATTTGGCGTACGAATCTGGATTTCGTTAGTCTGTGCCTTGTTGGGCCAGAAAACAGATTGTTCTTGTTTAGGTTTATATTTCCTATGCCAAGGTAAAGAACTGTTCACTGAACTCTTTCATTCCTAGGCTCAGATGGGCAGGCGTCTATATGAATTTACCTATGTCTACTTGTCGGGACGACATGTTATCTAGCAGCACTGAATATGTTTATATGCAGCAATTATGAGGACAGAATATGCTGATTCTTGTAGAATCATTTGTGTTTATGAACAAAGCTTCTATTGAAGATTTGCTATACATCCGTATAGTGAGCGATGCTCAACAGGGAACCAGAAGCCATTTTGGAATTCTATTTATTTTGGAATCCTATTTATTGTCGATCATCAATCAGAGAACGGGGACGCCCCTTATTATCAGGTGATGGTTAAGAGATCACAGTTATAAAGAAAACCCAATACTAGTGGGTTAACATTATCTTCACATAGATTTGCTGTACTTTACCTAAAGGAATCTTCACTAGAAAAGAGGTCCTGTTTAGGAGTCATGTTTGAACAGTATTTATTAACTGACACGTTCGGTCAGTAAGGCCTGATGATTGTATTGATAAACAGTGGAAATCTAAGTGCTTGTTTACAGATGTTCCATTGCAATGTTATTCAACATGAATGCTAACTTATGATGGTAGACCATTGATCAACAATATGCTATTTATGTCGACCTGTGTTCCTGTAACGATGCTCGTACTGTCTAAGTGTGTGCGTCCTATTAAACAGTATGAAACGACCACAGTAGTCCAGCCATCCTTGACTTCCACCTGTGATTGGAGTGAGTGTCCTGTGAATCTGTCGAACTGTCATCCATTCGCGTTTGTCATTATTGATGTTCACACTCACCCATTGCATCAGAATATACGTTCTTAACAGTACACCTTGTCAGGGCCCCAACAGTTGGTAACCTGACCCATTTACAGAACTTTGTGACTGGACGAGCTATATCACACAAAAACAGTCCATTTCAATCTGGTGCAAGAAGTAAGCTTTATCAGTTAGTTCACAAGTTAGTAATGAAATATAGAATTTAAAATCACAACTTAAGCCAATCCTGGCTCACAGACGTTTTACTCAGATGAATAAAAGGCACTGGCAGTTGCCTTATTACACGTGTACTTGGGATCATTAATTTTGACTTTAATCCCCTTTCGGACTCGCGGTTATCCTTCACTGTTTACCCCACCTCAGCCAATCTGATTTGAATATTTTGCATGACTCATCTAGTGCAAAATTTCAAACATTACTTTTCTAAAAATGGGCTGTAAACATCCTATTGCCCTGTGTACGAACTCACAAACAGGTCGCTAAACTCATACGACAACGTGTGTCAGATGTAACACTTATTACTTTCTTGCAAAGTAATGTCGTGGACAGGAAATGATTATATCATACGTGTCCGTCCAAAATGTGTCGCACAGACGGGTAATCTTGTTATCTGTTGCCTGAGCAAACGAAAACCGTCTACGGACGAGTAATTCTATCACCCGGCCCAGCTGGAGCAAACAGAATCATGCGAAACTGAGCAAACCCACATTGGTTTTCCCCCGCTCTAATTTCAGCAAATCTGTGCCGAATCAAGCAACATGTGATTATTTTCACCTACAAGGAGTGTCAAAATGATTTGAACATATCAAATATCTGCTACTTAGCAGAGAAAGAAAGAAAGAAAGTGCGACAATTGAAAGCACGATATAAAATTCGTACCACAAATGTACCGATTACTGCCGTAGTGAAACAAAGATTAGGAAGAAGAATGGGTCGCCCGAATCCATTATGTGACAGACAGAAGTGAAAATGATGAGGAAGACGTGGAAAGAACTTTAGCTGATGGCACGTGACAGAAGGACTGGGCATGTGCTTGGTGGCGGACTATGAACCTTGGGGAGCAAGAGGGTATCGATTGATGTTTTTCTTGAAAATTTTACTTACATAATGATGTGTGATGTACACTTGTATTTTTTGTTTTTAATGTATTGCCTTGAACAAATCTATTTTTCCTATGTTCACCCTTTATTCTACGCTAGCACCCATTTATGAAAGTCTGGCCCGACAGACGGACACCAATTTGTCATCATCATCGTCATCCTTTGCGCTCCATATGGAGCATGGAGCCACCACTGTAACTGTTATCTTGCAGGAATCCTACACCACGCAGTCACATACTATTGCAGCTGTAGTTTCTGCAACGATTCGTCCTACATTGTGAGGTCGCCAGCCTTATACACAACCTCATATTAGTTGCTGTGTACGACTTGCTGGTCCTATTATTATTGTTTCTCTTCAGACATCCCCCCCCCCCCCCCGGGATCTACGCCGTACCGTGCTGGAGAAATACCTACCTTTATAAGTTGTGACCTTACATCCTGGGGCAGCAAAATATGGACAAGACTTACAAGAACGGACAGCGCTATTAAAGTGAGAGTATACTGGCAAATATTTAACAAAATCAAAAGTTCAACACACAACAGTAAGACTTTGCATCTGTCTTTCAGTCGAAGAAGATCTAGCCTGTAGAAGGAGATCGAGTCCGTAAAGGGAGATCTAGCCCGTAGAAGTTCTAGTCCGTAAAAGGAGATCTAGCCCGTAGAAGGAGATCTAGTCCGTAGAAGGGCAACTAGTCCGTAGAAGGGCAACTAGTCCGTAAAAGGAGATCTAGCCCGCAGAAGGAGATCTAGCCCGCAGAAGGATATCCAGCCCGCAGAAGGAGATCTAACCCGCAGAAGGAGATCTAGCCCGTAGAAGGAAATCTAGCCTGTAGGAGATCGTCCGTAGAAAGAGATCTAGCCCATAGAAGGAGATCTAGTCCGTAGAAGGAAATCTAGCCTGTGGCGCTGACAACAAATTTTAGTATTCCATAAGCTTGTAGGGTTCCGGTAAGTCATGAGACTACTGGCACTGCAGGGCCTGGAACGGGGTTATCTACGCCACAGGTTGATGGATTACAATGGAAAAAAAAAAAATCTAAATACCGCAAATCGTCACCATCTCTTTCTTCCTCTGTATAGAGCATGAAACCAGCAGTGAAAGTGGCCACGTTGAGGAAGCCAGCGCCAAAAAGCATTCGCTTACAGCGGTGGTTTCTATTGCAATTAGTTGTACGTCATGTGATTGCTAGTCCCATGTACCACTTCATATTAGTCGACTTTTATGACCAAACAAGGAGTCGCGGTAGCATAGTGGTTAGTGCACTGGCTTCCTTGCTCAGTGGTCCATGGTTCGATCCCCAGATGAGGTGGGATTTTTTTAAGGCCACAAACGGCTCCTGGGTCGACCCAGCCCCAATTGGGTACCAGAGCAACTTCTGCTAAGATTAAGGAATGCTGACCACATCACCCCTAGTGTGCTGATGATCAAGAAAATATGTGCCTAACGCCATATTCCCAATATGCCTCAATGGGCGTGTAACGGGATCCTTTATGACGAAACAGTAGGCTTATTCTTTCTTTGTCTCATCAGATGGGTGGGAGAGGGGGGGGGGGCCGGCGCTGTAAATCCTCAGTGCAGGTCAAAGTTCTTTTTCATAGTTAAACGGTTTGGTGTATCCCAAATATTCACTGAGAGGAAATTGTTACCCGTAGATAATCATCTAATTCACGGGCGGTTTGATGTTACGTAGATTCTAACGCCCGCTGAAATCAGATTCAGGAGTGCTAACACCTGCCGCCCACTACGTAATCCTCATCAAAGCACCGAACTCTGCACGTGCATAAATCTCACAGTGAGCAATCCGAACAGATCCAACATCAAGTCGACCTTTGAACTCAGCGGAGTAACAGATTTTCGCGGCTAATTTAGGGTCGTACGAATTCGATGTCCCTTAGTCCACCTGTGGAGAGTCATTAAAATCATCATCAAAGTAGCCAAATCAGCATGATTTCGAACTACAGTGGTCATTCACGGAGCATTCCTGATACAGTTTAACATTTGAATTTATTGAATCGAACCCGCTTCATTAATGTAGTTCACATGTTGACGTCAGCAGGGCCGGTGTAGGAGGCAGGAAGGACGTACCCAGCAACACGCGCTGTACAGTAATTCTTGTCTGAAAAAAATAAATTGGTTTATCGCACTGCGTTGTAGTTATTATGATCCATTAGGTAGATATTTCCACCTTTCCTTTGTAGGACAAAAGACTGGAGAGATAAAGAGTAAAGATGTTTTTATGTTTGCTTCATATGTTATTCATTTATAAAAATGTTATGAAATTTTTCTAATTTCGTCTAAAATGTATGGTATGAAATTATTATTTCAATATTCATTCCAAACAGGTATCGGTATGGTGCGTGTAGTGGGATCATAATTTGGGCAGTGAATAATAAATATAAATGTCGCATAGAGATTATGATCAATAAATTTTCTATATTCTTTCTTTATCTACCCGTATTCTCTACCTTATTATCGCTCTCTTATCCTTTTCCTGGGTTTTTTTCGCATTCGTTCGTTTGCGACTAAATATATTTCCCATTCTAACGTTTACCTGTTTCTTTTCTCATACTGAGAACGCATTTTATGACATAATGTGTCAGACACTGCACTAGACGAATAACTGTGAATAGACGCTCTGGTCTGACATAGGAACAGACATTTGTCTACATTTTCATCTGTCACGCGAGTTTCTTCAGGCTAGTCGCTCGGCGATAAGTGTGATATGACACTCACGCAGCGTTCTAAAATGAGACATATCGTCTACATTTTCACCTGACACCACGCTCCTTCGGCCAGTCGCTTGGCCTGAGGTGTGGAAAGCGCCAGACATGCATCGCTCAGAACGGCCACATGTCGTGTGAGGCGTTAAGACGCGTTTTGGCAGGTTATGGCAGGGTCTGAGCTAATGTGAAGTGTTAGGAGAGGGGGAGATACCGGTGCTATTTCGGGTTTGCGAAATAGCGTGCATCCTTGGTCTGTTTAAGATATATCTACCCGAGAGAGTTTTAGAATGGTCATTCATACTCAAGATTCGCAGTAGACAGATCACTCGGGCTAGGAAATATCTTGTATATTGAAAAAGTTCTGAGTTTCTTGGCAACATTTTGCCGAGTTCTAGACTACCATTATATTGAAGGATTCTAGTTTCGTGGTATTTAATCTGTAGTTCTGTGTGGAGGTAAATATTAGATATCTAGTATTATTTGTGAGTGATTAAGGGTTAATCGCCGATTTATTTCATTAGTTTCTTTTGTGCAGTAGGATTTGTTTATAAGTCTGTTATATTCTCTAGCTGACGTGTTTCAGTGGAAAGCAGAATAAATTATAACTTCTAGCTTAAAACTCATGCAGCTATAAAATAATTCAATTTAACTGACCAGTCGAGAATATTTAAACTAACTTATAACTGCATAGATTCATCACTGAGTATTGACGAAATGCGTATGTATTTCTAATTCATGATGACTGATTTTATGAATATAACTTATTTCACGGGAAGTTTTAAACGATAAGTCAAGCTCTCCCCCTTGCAGTTTATAATGTAAGTTATAACCGGAGTACATAGTATGTATAGTATTTGATATGTTGTTTTTCTTTATACAGTGAAAACTGGGGGTGACCCAACTTTGCCAGCGTTGAGTACACGAGAAATATCTGTGAAGAACTAAAAAATTTTCCTTAAAGACTTGGTGTTAACCTTTACAAGAACTTTAAGATTTTAATGAAATAACTGCGCCTACCGAGCCAGATTAATTTCTTCCTGATAAAACATCAAGTACATGTCAGCCCTTGGGACAAGTAACATATTACAAGAAACTAACATTCCGACGATTTTGAAACCTTGTGGTGTGACCCAGAAATTTACCTTTGATCGAAGTTACAAACCTGCCATTTTTCCTGAGTAGTGGAAACCTCGTGATTCTGACCCTGTGAGCCCGTTTAAACTTTCTTACCCAAACTGATTCAAGTGACCTTAACAGTAATCTTAAAATAAACTGGTGAAGTGACTGCTCCCCGGAGCAGTGGAAGAAACCTGTATCTGCAGAGCTGGGATTCTCTTTATCCAAAGAATACAGATTCACTGTAGAGAAGTGTCATAAAGTTTGCGCCAGACGGCGAACAACAGCACGATTGTAGGTAAGAATGTATGACAGGGATCCCTGATGACTGAATCGAGTGAATGCAGGACTGAGCGATTCCTTTATTGTGGTATTTTTGCACCCATTTTTTTCTTGCTGTCTTAAATTTCTTTATGCAAGTTTTGTTGCTAACAAATATTTTTCCTTAGGATAGAGCAGAGTATCCAAGTCTGTTCATACCTTTAAAGGGAAGACTTAGACTAAATCATATGTATCCGTGACTCCTTGGGGCTATCACTTTTCTTCTAACAGGACTGTGGGCTAAACATCGAGGGAAAGGATCATACTGTGAGTCTGTCATTCTTGTAGCAGTTTTATTGACTTTATGGCTATTTGTATATGCTTTTGGTGTAATTTTATGTGTTGTGATGGAATTTTCTGATAATTAAAAATTCCCTTGAACTTAATCAGTGTGTCGGGTCAGCTCGTTCCAAAATATTTATATAATCATTGTTATAGTTTTCCCACGTGCGTGCGTCTACATGTCGTCAATTGTGTGTGTGTGTGTGTGTGTGCACGTGAGTGGTAATATATATATGTTAATATATGTAGTCAATAGACTGTCTGACTCCTCTAGATCTGTTGTAGAAGATAGGCTAAAAGAGAGAAAAGAATTCTCGATTTCAGAGACAGCCTCTATTGATTTCTACCATCTCACTCGTGGAAATCTATTTCTACTATCATCTCTCACTGTGGCTATCACTCATTCTAATCTATTCAGAAGGGACCAACCCAAGTCTTAATTCCCCTATCAAAAATCTACGACAATAAAGTAAGGGTGGCCCCATTGCAGATGCTGCCGAAGTGGAGTGAAGTGTTAGAGACTTCAACATACTAGGTCTAGCATCTCTTCCTCGCTGCCTTTTCCATCCCTAACTCAAAGTCAAGTATCCATTTACAGATGGGTAGACTGGAACGCGTTGGTATCGTGATTTGAACCTGGCACCTTTGCCGCGAGAGACCAGCGCTCTAACCACTCTGTCAATCGGACGCTCGGCATCTTATTATAATCATTTTTACGAGCTAATTTGAGACATGACAACCGTTACTGGTTTGACATGAAATAATTTATTTATAATGATAGCATACAGTGTTATATATTCAAATGTGAAGAAATAAAAGCGCTATGGCATGCACTTAGTTGAACTGGTCTGTGATTTTAAACATGCATGTAATACTCGTATTTACAGTACTGAGTACAAACATTTTTTAAAATTTAAAAAAAAAAAAATGTAGTACTTATCAATATGTACCATTTATTATGGAAAATTGTTTAATGAGTTAACCACTTTCACTTTAAAGTAAGTTTATTTTTACATAATGTATGAAAGTTTCAGTTGCTTCTGATCACGAAGAGAGTTCTTCTCATAATTTGAAATGTGTTGGCAATTACTTTAAATTTTAAATTCAACTTTCTTTTAGAGTTCAATAATAGCTATAGTTCTAAAGTCAGTCAATTATAATTTCTTTCTTTGAACTTCCTGATAAAACAATGCCACGGTTAAACGTAACAGCCCTCTGTGGGATTTTGCCATGCGTGAGTGGTATAACCTATTGCTTTCCTACTCTGCATGTTAATTAGGTTAGACGTGATAACAAACAATTGTAAACTTCTTTGCTAGGACTGTCATAACTGCCCATTATCGTGGACGCTTCACGTTAAAGGTCATAAATACTTCACACCAGTCGGTAAGTTGAGATAAGATTCGCGTCAGGAAGAGAGACAGACCCGTTTAATTATTCAGGCATGGAAGAAACACGATCTTTTTATTGCCACTATAAATTTTCTGAAAGGTGAATAGTGGATTGTTCTGAGAATATATGCAACATAAATCGATGCCCAGGTGACGAACGTTAGGAATATATCTATTTTGAAATGTTAACAAAGCTATTATTTATTTTATTTTAGAAATTAATATTATTTTTATTGTATTGTATATTAGCATTAAAAGTAAACTGAACTAATTTTTTTAAGTGAACCTTAATGAAAAAAATAAAAATTAAGATCACTGAAAATCAGATGTGAAAATTGTCAACATTAAACGAAAAAGGATTTTTTTTAAAAAGCTTTAATAAAGATTCGTGTGTGTTTTTTTTTAAATGTGCACTTGTAACGTAATTCAAAATAGCTAGCCATCTACAACAACTTAACTCCATAACAATTAAACTTATTACCGACGAACACAAATAAGCTTCGTTGCCCGCTCCGCTTTAAAAATGTTCTGGCCACAGAGAAGATTTATTTCACAATGCACTGGCTCAGTCCCTGCACCATTGTATGGACATGAGGTAAAGGATACAACATATGGGTGTGAGATGGCAGGGAAAAGCAAACCCGTAAAAAGAGCGTGCTGAAATCGGATATGTGTCGGGCCGAAAGGCGCAGATATCGCAGCTCAGCTGTAAAATAAGACACAACATTGGCCTACATACCGCTTAGAAAAGGCCAGCTTGTAAGAGTGAGATATGGTCGAACGAACGCAAACAACAACAATACATTTCACAATGCGAGCAGATGACGTTATAAATTATTGGACTTTTTATATTAAGGTAAAAAATAGTTTTTAATGCTCTTTTGGTAATAGTAGTTACTAAATAAGCAATATACATATGTTTAACTTATTTTTAACTGACGCATACTGATTTTCGTTGGTTAGATCTATATGTCGAAGGAATGTCATCTATCCAGTTTTACTTAATTAATACTCTTTATTTATACACTGTCAAGTAGAACAAAAACGCAATTATCATGTATTCCGGCCTTTGTTTTACTAGCACTTCCATTTCTCAATACATACTGTGGCCGTACAGCGGATGATGTTAGTGTTGATGGTACTTGTCGTATAGGGAGACTCGTCTCACTGTCCCGCAGTGGGCAGCTAGGTGTTGATGATGCTATGTTAAAACAAATCTTGATGATATAACATCACACGACAGACAGATGATGGGATGGAGAACATCTGGCGAAAAGTACTGCACTCAAACAGCGGTGAACAACAAAGATGATGTTTATTTACAGTTTGTCATCAAATCCGCTGAAATCATAATTCATGCCCAACCTTTCCTTTGAGGCGGGTCATCTCCCATAACAACAATGTTCATAGACAACTTTTGAAATAAACCCTCTCTCGCGCCATCATTTCTTTTCTTATATAGTCTGACGCTGTCTCTAAGATTACTAGCTCATCTACTGTTCTGTTCTTCTGGTTTCCTAACCCGTGATAAGGCCCGTAGGACTGGTGAAACTAATCGATGTATCTTTGATATACGACTTGTCTAACCACCAGGGCTGTTTATTTGTATCAATAGTCACTTGTTCCACGCTGCCCCTGGCTACTGTCTATTGTCTCTACATCTAACACAACATACCTGTTCGTCTTGTAGTCTTGACAAATTGTTAACACAATCTTGAACTGGCGACATTGTCTTCTTGTCTTTATCTATCATCTATTAAAGGTGGCGTTTGAGCGTCTTGTTGGTTCGGCAAATTAATTTGATACAATACTGTTACCACAGCAACCAACCACCTTCAGTAGCTTGTTCGCCAGAATCAACCATCAAACATCGCTCGCCACTACACAACTTTAATACATAGCAAACTTGCTATCCTACGCTAAGCGCCTTCCAAAATCAGAATGACTTCATTTTATTCCCGATTAACATTCCCCCGTTCTCTGCTAAAATGTGTTCCCCCTCACAACACTTTTAGGCAGTCAAGAATGGAGTCCAAATATGTGCGGATCACTTGAGAAGGGAATTTAATTACAGACCTAGGACAGATGTACCACCTGGAAGAGGTCACCAATACGATATTGGACATATTGCTCTACACGCCTGTGCAGAGACTTTTACGACCAGTAGCATATTAAGAGAGAAATCTCTGGTCGAATGCATCGAAGCCTCAGGTTGGTCCATAATTTTGCTCTTTAGAGTACGCATACAATAAAATGCATTTAGGAATGAAAAAACTATTAGTTAGGAAGATGTAGAATAATACAGGGTGTGCTTTAAGCTTTAGATGAAGGAAATCGCTCCAGGAATAACGTAGATAAATAAATTCTTATTTTTCCTGATTTGCACACATGGGCAGATTTTACATTCATTTCGGACCGCAAATATTAGTTGAGCAGGAAAACCCCTCTGACGTCTGATCTCGGACTATATATAGAACGTAGTTCTAACAGAAATAGGCCAGTCAAAATTTGAAAATACAGCGAGCGCTACAAGTGTTAGTGAATAATACCTTGCCTTCTGTATCTGAGAGCAGACCATTACAACCATTAACAGCTCGACTGTATGTGCCTGAGGGTAAGAAAGAATATATATATATATATATATATATATATATATATATATATATATATATATATATATTATATATATATATATATATATATATATATATTTTACACAGTAGGTCTAACACAGCTACACACTTCCTAACGCACTAGTGAATTACTCACTAGAAATACATATATTTATATACATATGTATATAAATATATGTATTTCTAGTGAGTAATTCACTTGTGCGTTAGGATGTGTGTAGCTGTGTTAGACCTACTGTGTAAAATTTCTGGAGGCAAAAGCCAACTGTATGATTATTCAAAATAATTGAGAATGGTGGCAAAAGTGTGTCTGTAGGTTTAGAAAGGCATTTAAAGAAATATTTCTTGCTGGAATGGGACACACACCAGGAACGTAAGGAAGGACGCAAGCGATTGTTTTACTGGATTGTTTAAGCTATTGCTTAGTAGTTTTATACCACACCTAATCATTGTATGGAGGCGGATCATGGACAAATGGCTCTAACTAAGGTTTTGGAGGGAAATTGTAGTCATAGTGAACTGGATGTGGTTGTTGCTTCTATACTATGTCCTGTGCATCTGCTAGCACTGTCTGAAACTGTCTTTCATCCCCAACTTTTATGATAATGGGATAGTGATGGACAATAAAGGGGTTGCATCTAATTCGTTTCAGGTTTTATCCTGTCAACCCAACTATGTATGAAAGAGTCAACCACTCCTGAGGACTAATGGTGCAAGCGCCTTTTAAAGTCAGAAGGCCAGACATCCAGTACATACTGCATGGAAGAAGTTCAACAAAAGTTTCCTTCCAGGACAAAAGTGGAACCAGTTTCATAAGACAGATGAGTAGCCACACAAGGCTGCTGTTGAGTTCTTCCAGCATCACCATATCATAAGTTTATGATGAAAAAAAACAGTGCAATTTTATCTAGGCAACCGTCCTAGTCAGAAGTAGACACTCTTAATAAACTGTTAAAAGTTGAATTAAAACTGACTTTAACAAAGTGATTTCAAGGGAAAGAGAAAAACAGTTAGCCTGTACAGTTCCAAAGACTATGCTATTAATAATCAAGAACATTTGTTTTCAATTGTTTTGTTTGCTTGTTGATATAATTGATATTTTGATTTTTCTTGAAGTATTTTCTAGTAGAAAATAATATTTCTAAAAATAAATTGCAAATATTTACCAGCAGACTTACTTAATTATTTAAGTTGAGTTCAAGTTCTTGTTGGTAAATACTTTTGTTAATCCCCTAGCAGAGTCAATAATAATAATATAAAAATAATATAATCATAGGAGGATCTTGGGAGGGAGCCCATAGGGATCTAGGAACATATAATATCATCATACCTAGAAACTTATACCGCTTGATCCTACCTTTGATGTCGATACACCCTTATTCTTTTCAGAAAAGGGGTATTTCTTATAAGACCAGTCTCTTATCTGGCACTATCCTGGTATCATCTGATACACCTTTTGTCCAGGATATCTTTCTTATTAATTTCAATAAATAAACAACCCTCTCGTGACACAACCCCGCCTAGCTATGCAAGCAAATCACACTATCCTTCCTGCCATCTAGGCATCACCAAAAAATGATGCTTCGATGACGGGTCATTAGTGCGAACCGCAAGACATAACACCGGAAATTTACCATGGGCAGTCCAGCCTATTAATGACGCAGTCACTTCTGTTGTTCCCCTATTATACAGTATAGGTCAGTCCGCACAAGACAAAGACCTTAATACTGTGTCTAGTAAATGATAGTAGACTAAGAACAGTAAGTACAGGACAGAGGGTAGGTTTATGGTACTTGTCGCGAAATTGGTTTCAAGTCATTGCAAATGAGTTCAGTTAGATTTATAAACCCATCTACGATCGAGTGACCGCTTTCAAAATGGCGGCGTATCAGCGAAATGTGTATCGGACAGAGGAAATCGCCAACGATAATAAAAACGAAGGGAATCCGTATGAAAAGGATTTTACATTTCAGTACAGGGAAGGATGGTGTATAACTGCATATAAGATGGAACGGTAGGAAGTTCTCATTTACGGAGATATATGCGTATTTCGGCTGCCCACAGTTACGAAAAAAGCATGTAAACCCACTTCTGTTCTAAATATTAAAATCAACAAATAACAGTTTGGGAATTTACATGGATAGGAAGATAGAGTTTTATCAGCTGTATAAAACTAGATAAGATGGAACAATATGGATATTATATATGCTGAGAATGAGAAAGGCAAAATTTCAGTCGACGCACAGATCGGCTGAAATCACGGTTCGGGAAGGATTTTTTCAGGTCTAGTCTTAGGCTGTGACGTATCTGCTCTCCGATACGTTCGCGCTATCGTATATAAAGCGATCGGTAAACTGAGAGAGAGACACAACGAAAGAGGTTTCAGACAGACTGGAGGCAGAGTTTCGCCACGACCCATGAATTGTGAGCGGATCGCCAGAAACATTTTTAAGTCCAGTATCTGAAGTCTGAGGGTAAGCGAAATTATGATAACTACCGTGTATAATATTTGTTATTTCAGGTTCATACAGAATTCACAAAATATGCCTGTATAATATTCATTGATATAACGTATTATTATTTTAATATGGTTTATTCATGTGCATTATGGATGAGTGTTGCTTGTACAAAAAGTAATCACAAATAGTCCCACGGCCTAATGAAGTTATATTTATCATATTGCTTTATCGCTTACGAAGATAAAGGCAGTCCCATGGCAGAGATTGTCATAGGGAAATGAAGTGTTAGAAACTTCACCATGGAAGATCCCAGTTTACGAGGTTAAGGTGACTAGTCCCCTTCCTCGCTGCCTTTGCCTTCCCTAGTTCGAGCGCACAACTTTGTACCCATTTACAGCTGGTAAACTGGAGTGTTCTATAGCCAGTTTCAGTAGAAAGCAACCTGATCACGTGGTCACTCACTTTCTTTATTTATGTATTACTTTTGTGTAGATGCTAAGGATAGCATCAGTATTTGAATTTGTACTTGATATGATTTGGAAGGATCAAGTTATAGAATATGAAGGGATGTATAGGAGCGGAATAAACCAGATGATGTTTATTACTGATATGTTAATATTAATTCTGTATCATTGAAATGATGTTACTTGCTATGACTGTATAACTCTGACACCTGATGACTGACTTGTCTGACTTATGTGCTAGTCAGTTATACTTAATTGAAATGTTAATATTAATGCTATATCGCTGAAATGATGTCCTTACTTACTATGATTGTATAACGGTGACATCTGATGACTGACTGGTCTGACATCTGTGCTAGTCAACTACAAGTCTAGCCAGATACTAGCCAAGGCTGATATGTTGCAGGTTCCATGAAATAACTCAAACCAGACTGTCCAGTATCAGAAGCCGGTGTAGTTCATCCGAGGCAATCCCACCAAAGTGCAGGACCCCAAAGAGTGAACTTCAACTGGTCATTGGCATCCCTACTGTTGGGCCTACCAAGTCTGATATCAGCAAAGGACAGTTTCAGCAGTATCAAGTTGGAAAGATAAGTGTCCTGTTTGACACTGACCACCTATACATGTGAAACAGCCAATAGTTGAAAACAATAAGTAACCATACAGAAACTCAGTCAACTGATGACCAACTTTCTATTTCTGCTGTGTAGAAATTTTGTTTTGTAAATTTTTTGGAAAGAGTAACATAGTAGGAAATAATTATATTTTTAGGAGTACCATTGAGTACAGATAAAGAAAGCTGTTTCATATATGGTGAAGTCAGTTTAATTAACTTTAATTTTAACTAAGTTAATTATATTGTAGTAAATTAGTTTGAGTAAGATCACTTGCCCTACTAGACTACAGATACATCATGGCTGACTTGGTCAAATTTAGGTCTGCTACACTGCAGGTGGGAAAAGAGCTTGGCATGGATGGTGACGCTCTGATCCGGTATGTCACGACGGAATGTGAAAAGTACACCGAGAGAGAAGCAAAGCAATTAGAAGCAGAGAGAGAAGCCAAGAAATTAGAAGCAGAGAGAGAAGCCAAGAAATTAGAATTAGAAGCAGAAAGAGAAGCCAAGAAATTGGAAGCAGAAAGAGAAGCCAAGAAATTGGATGCAGAAAGAGAAGCCAAGAAATTAGAAGCTGAGAGAGAAGAAAGGAGGTTACAAGCAGAGAGAGACCATAAGCTGAAAATGAGACAGCTTGATCTTGAACTTCAGGCTGGGACTATCACCCATGGTAATAGCTCACCTCATTCTGCGAATAGCTCTTTTCAGAACACAGCAAATGGGGCCATGAACTTCCACCTAGATCCATTTGTTGAAAAGGAGGACGCAATTGAGTCGTACCTGGATAGGTATGAAAGGCTAGCCTCTACATATGGACTGGAAAAGGAAAAATGGAGTCTAAAGTTATCCCAGGGATTGAGAGGTATTGCATATGATGTGTTTCTGAAACTCCCCAAAGAAGATCAGGAAAATTATGAAATACTAAAGCAAGCCTTACTGATCCGGTATGAAAAGAACTCGGAGGCATATAGGAAGAAATTTAGAACTTCTAAACCTCTACCTGGAGAAACCTATAACCAGTTCTCAGCTAGGCTAGAAACGTATTTGTTGAAATGGAGTAGTTTAGGTAAGTATCAGAAAACCTACGAGGATCTGAAAGAAATGGTTATGTTAGAGCAAGTGAAAGATTCCATGTCTCAAGAAATGAGGAAATTCCTTATGGAACAAGGAGCAGAGAGGCTGGAAGACATTTTGAAATGTGCAGAGAGATACCAAGCAGCTCAAGCTGAATTGGTAGGAACAAAAAGGAAGCAGGTAGAAGGATATAAGCCACCACCGCAGAATACCCAGTTTGACCAGAAGGATCATCCATACAGAAATAAACCAAGATTTGATAATAAGGACAAGAACCCTCAGACTCAGGAAAATAATCCCTATAAACAGGGAGCTAAGTGGTGCAAATTTTGTAAGATGAGCAACCACAACACGGATGAATGTGGGAGGAAAAAAACCCCTTCATCATGCTGCATGTCTACAGGTGAGGACTTCTGATAGGAAGGAACTGACTGTGAGTCAGAATAGCCTCCATCACCCACCTACACAGGAGATAGTGACTGTGAATGGCAAACCAGTCACAGGAATGTATGACACAGGTTTGTCCTATGACGCAGTCGTGTGTGCATCTCTGGTGTGCCCTGAACAAATCACCACAGAAACAGTAGAGATTCAAGGGCCACTAAAAGGAACATCACCCCTTACATTACCCATAGCAAAGATTCATGTCAGTTGTCGCTATGTGGAAGGGGAGATAAATGCAGCTGTGATAGATGATCCCTTTTATCCCCTAATGTTGGGGCGTAAATATGTTTTCTTAGGAGACCCTGTAAAACCTATGGTTATGGCAGGAATCCAGACCAAGGCTGACTCCAGGAACATAGAGAGGGACACCAACGTAAAATTTCATTCAACTGAAATGAAACGGGCTCAAGAAGCAGACAGCACGTTGAAGCCTTGTTTTGGCAAATTATCAAAAACACATAAAGCTCCAAGGAAAGGACATTTCTATATGGAACATGGACTCTTGTACAGGAAAGCTGGAAGAGGGACGAAAAGTCATGGTCAAATCGTTGTACCATCCACCTATAGGAATAAGGTTATAGGCTGGGGACACATATCAACTTTGAGTGAACACCTGGGTAATGGTGCCACAAAACAAAGAATAGCCACCCAGTTCTACTGGCCAGGTATTACGGAAGACATAAATCAGTATGTAAATTCCTGTCCAGAGTGCACCTATGTAGATTCAGAAAGTCGACGGAAGAGTCTTCATCAAAAGTCTACAAGAAAACCAGCAATCATGGGTATTTCCGAGATTTGCACTGGAGGGGAAAGGAAACATCCCACACAGGGTCAATTGCAGTCTGAACCCCATGCGCTGGAAAAAAGGAACAAATCACGTAGCAAAAATCAAACACCTACGGATTTGCGAGGGAAAACCACATCCAACCATCAACGAAAAGAGGGCGGTAAACTTCATGGGAAACCTACCGACCCCGTTTCACCAGCAGTAAGAGCCTGGATGAAAAGCCGAACAGGAAGGAGAGAGATAGTAAAGGATGGATATATTCCGGGAAAACAGAATGTGGGCGCAGATTTTCTTAGTCGTCATCCCACAGAGCTTGAGGAGGATAGAAGGAAGGAAAACTAACCTCGGAATGGTCGATTTGCAATTGTCTTGTACCCAATAGTTAAGCTAGATATCATCCAGCTTAAAATATGGGGGAGCTATGTCGCGAAATTGGTTTCAAGTCATTGCAAATGAGTTCAGTTAGATTTATAAACCCATCTACGATCGAGTGACCGCTTTCAAAATGGCGGCGTATCAGCGAAATGTGTATCGGACAGAGGAAATCGCCAACGATAAATAAAAACGAAGGGAATCCGTATGAAAAGGATTTTACATTTCAGTACAGGGAAGGATGGTGTATAACTGCATATAAGATGGAACGGTAGGAAGTTCTCATTTACGGAGATATATGCGTATTTCGGCTGCCCACAGTTACGAAAAAAGCATGTAAACCCACTTCTGTTCTAAATATTAAAATCAACAAATAACAGTTTGGGAATTTACATGGATAGGAAGATAGAGTTTTATCAGCTTTATAAAACTAGATAAGATGGAACAATATGGATATTATATATGCTGAGAATGAGAAAGGCAAAATTTCAGTCGACGCACAGATCGGCTGAAATCACGGTTCGGGAAGGATTTTTTCAGGTCTAGTCTTAGGCTGTGACGTATCTGCTCTCCGATACGTTCGCGCTATCGTATATAAAGCGATCGGTAAACTGAGAGAGAGACACAACGAAAGAGGTTTCAGACAGACTGGAGGCAGAGTTTCGCCACGACCCATGAATTGTGAGCGGATCGCCAGAAACATTTTTAAGTCCAGTATCTGAAGTCTGAGGGTAAGCGAAATTATGATAACTACCGTGTATAATATTTGTTATTTCAGGTTCATACAGAATTCACAAAATATGCCTGTATAATATTCATTGATATAACGTATTATTATTTTAATATGATTTATTCATGTGCATTATGGATGAGTGTTGCTTGTACAAAAAGTAATCACAAATAGTCCCACGGCCTAATGAAGTTATATTTATCATATTGCTTTATCGCTTACGAAGATAAAGGCAGTCCCATGGCAGAGATTGTCATAGGGAAATGAAGTGTTAGAAACTTCATCATGGAAGATCCCAGTTTACGAGGTTAAGGTGACTAGTCCCCTTCCTCGCTGCCTTTGCCTTCCCTAGTTCGAGCGCACAACTTTGTACCCATTTACAGCTGGTAAACTGGCGTGTTCTATAGCCAGTTTCAGTAGAAAGCAACCTGATCACGTGGTCACTCACTTTCTTTATTTATGTATTACTTTTGTGTAGATGCTAAGGATAGCATCAGTATTTGAATTTGTACTTGATATGATTTGGAAGGATCAAGTTATAGAATATGAAGGGATGTATAGGAGCGGAATAAACCAGATGATGTTTATTACTGATATGTTAATATTAATTCTGTATCATTGAAATGATGTTACTTGCTATGACTGTATAACTCTGACACCTGATGACTGACTTGTCTGACTTATGTGCTAGTCAGTTATACTTAATTGAAATGTTAATATTAATGCTATATCGCTGAAATGATGTCCTTACTTACTATGATTGTATAACGGTGACATCTGATGACTGACTGGTCTGACATCTGTGCTAGTCAACTACAAGTCTAGCCAGATACTAGCCAAGGCTGATATGTTGCAGGTTCCATGAAATAACTCAAACCAGACTGTCCAGTATCAGAAGCCGGTGTAGTTCATCCGAGGCAATCCCACCAAAGTGCAGGACCCCAAAGAGTGAACTTCAACTGGTCATTGGCATCCCTACTGTTGGGCCTACCAAGTCTGATATCAGCAAAGGACAGTTTCAGCAGTATCAAGTTGGAAAGATAAGTGTCCTGTTTGACACTGACCACCTATACATGTGAAACAGCCAATAGTTGAAAACAATAAGTAACCATACAGAAACTCAGTCAACTGATGACAGTTATCCTTAAATTCAAAGGACTAATAACAGTGATTTCAGTAACTTTATTATTTAAGATCTTGAAGTCTAAACAGACAATAATAGTAATTGTGTGAATATTTATATATATATATATATGTGTATACTCTTTTCCAACTAGCAGAAATAGAATATTAGTGTAATTATTAAACTATTTTAACTGTACCTGAGGATTTATTCACTTCTTCCATTTGTGGTTTCAGTGAATGTTCATTTTACTTATCCCCTAGAATATAAGTAATCATAAGTTAGTCATAGGGAGGAGACACCTTAAATCCTGGTACTACTTCTTACCAACTGGACCAGGGTTTTTACAGTCTGACTATTTTTATGATAACAATACACCAGTGCTTATTTCTAAGACTGGGGTATTACTTGTAAGGTCAGAACTCTTTACTGGCATACTCTTACATAATATATACTTTTAAATAACCTCCCGCTACAGTACTGTATAAACATTTATAACACACAAGGAAGGAAAACCCGAGGCTAAACACTGTTAAAACACGCGGTTGTTTGTTCTACTGAAACTAGTATTTGTTATTAAAAATAAAATTAGGAAGTACCTTAAGATCTAATTCCGAAATGTTGCCCATGGCAACTGTGTCAAGTCACGGTACTCTGCTCGTGCCAGCCTCGTGGTGGACAATCACACACCATAGTCGACAGGAGGTCGATCTTTGAACTCAGTGGAGCGAGTTTATTCTGCATTATTTAAGCTGATTATCAGGGTCACACAGAGGTGCACCGCTGATCAAACTGCAGTATCCAGAAACTAATTATCTCTCTAAGAATCCTAGTTAATGTGACCTCCCCTCCCACCGCTCTCACTGTTAAAACAGAGCACCAGACTGAACGGCTATTGAACTACCAAACTAAATACTCACGCGGAAGAATTCTTCTGCTGAAGCAAGATCTGATACCAGCAGGGGCGTGCTGAAATTATTTGGCACTCGGAGCGGAGCCTTCCTTTGGCACCCCCATTAGACACACAGAGAAATATATAGTGTTTGCAAATATATTTGTTGCCTCGTATTGTTACAGGTGGCCGGGGGGCGGGAGGGGGGGGGTGGTATTAATAAAACTACTGCTTCCTCAGGTATGTGTAAAGGGCAACTAATAATAGATTGTGTATGGGGCTGGCTACCTCATCACGTGAAACAAATTGCTACAGAAAAACCCCCTACAAGAACATGAGAGTGCTTGAGGCTGTCTTTCTACAAGGGGACCAGCTGCAGTGGTGTCTCCATGCTTCGTAGGGAGTGAACAGGATGATGATGATGATTTTCTACAAGTACGTTACTGTCATAACAAAGTCCCATAGCACCACCTCCCCTCCCCCCCCCCCTTCTTTGCTGTCACCCGGGGCAGACCTTCCCCTCGCACTTGGTACGCCACTGAATACGTGCACAAACGAGCAGTTTGGGAGGGCTGTCTGTTGTCTGTGCCCCAGGTTTTGTTTTCTTAGCTACTTTGTTCGTCTTTGTTGCACCTTTGCTGTGGCCAAGCCCCCTTTTGGGTCAGTTCCAGCAAATTGGCCAAATCTGTTAAGTGACCGTTCAAATATTTGCTGATGTCTTGGCACTTGTCAATAGTAACTTTTGGGATGGTTGTGTTCTGTTTCTTCTTGTAAGTTTACATTTGTCCAGTCTGTATGTGCGTTTTTATTTTTTTTTTAATAAGTGAGGTGTACGGTAAGAAGTTCTTCTTCTTCTTCTTCTTCTTCGTTCGCCCTGAAAAGGACGGTGGTTGTGTTGTGTCTGTTTACAACGTAGCTGTGATATCTGCACCTTTCGGTCGACACATCCGACTTCTGCACGGCATTTTTTAGGACCGGGTTTGCCTTCCCATTTCGATCCACACTCGCTCAGCCAGCCTGCACAGCTGCAGACTGTTTCCAGGACCACCACGTGGAGGTGGAGTGCGGTCTTGACCAGCTCTGGTTCGCTGGTCCTGACGCAAGCAGTCAAGCTATGAGTCGCTGACTGCGGTCTCTATTGCTGCGTCTTGAGGTCCCGGTAAGAAGTTCAAAGTAAGAGAGAGAGAGAGAGAGAGAGAGAGAGGGAGAGAGGGAGGAGGGAAAGATAGAGAATGAGAGATGAAAAAAGAGAGGGAAAGAGAGAGAAAGATAGAGAAAGAGAGGGAGAAAGAGAGAAAAAAAGAGAGAAGAAGAGAGAAAGATAGAGAGAAAGAGAGAGAAAGGGAGAGAGAAAGAGAGAGAGCTGCAAGTTAAAGATATACGGTGTGAGAGAGTGAAAGCGAACGAATGAACGAACGAACAAAATCGTTATTTGACCAGGGTCAAGATACAGGGAGCGTTCGATTGACATAGTTAGAGCACTTGTCTCTCGCGACAAATGTGCTGGGTTCTACTCACGGTATCGTCTTTTGATATTACTTATTCTTCTTTGATCCTTACCGCCGACCGTCAACGCAGTCAGTGGCCATCACGCCTGGTGGCGTCTTGTAGGGCAACAACAAATTGATCCCACTTTGCACGGTCGGTGGCCATACTTCGTACAGTGACCGAACTCTGGTTCATTCTTGGCATCTCAGCCTCCACAGTCCTCCGCCAAGTTGTTTTTGGTCGGCCTCTCTTTCGTTTTCCTTCAGGGGTCCATACATAGCATAGCTGTTCTTGTAATGGCATCGGGGTTTCTTCTGAGGACATGGCCAACCCAGCTCCAGCGTCTGCCAGCTATGATGGTGTGCATGTCCTCTTGCTTGCTCCGAGTAAGCAGATCTTGGTTGGTGATGGTATTCGGCCAAAAGATTCGGTGAATTTTTCTTAGGCATGTTGTGTGAAAAGAGGACAATTTCGACATTTCCTTCTCTGTAACTCTCCAGCATTTCGCGCCATAGAGAAGCACAGAAAGCACACAGCTCTGATATAATCCTAATTTTGTCCCTGTGCTGTACTGAGAGGACTTCCAGATGTTGTTTAGACTAAAAAAGGATGTTCTTGTTTTGTTCATTCTGTTGTTGATGTCTTTGCTTGCTCCGCCGTCTGGTGTTACTATGCATCCTAGGTATGTGAAGGTGTCTGTATGTTCCAGTTGCTGATTCCTTGCTGATATGGGCTCAGGGTTGCTCACATTGAGCGCCATGACCTCTGTCTTCTTTAGATTGATGTTCAAGCCCACCTGCTGGCTATACTTATTAAGTCTATCCGTTTTTTCCTGGATGTGTTTGTGTGAATGTGCTAATAGTGCAATGTCATCTGCATATTCCAGATCTTCCAATGTAGATAATGTAGTCCATCTTATGCAGCTTGGACTGCCCTCTGTTGTCCGGCGCATCACCCACTCTATGACTGTTAAAAATAGAGTGGTTGATAAGGGGCATCCCTGTCGTACTCCTGTCTTCACCTCAAAGGTTAGGTTGCTCTGCCCTACGCCACACGTAAAGTTGGCATAGAGGCTTTTCATGATGGACACTGTGCAGCTTGGAATTCCATAAGTCCTCAGTATTTTCCATATACTGACCCTATGTATTCTGTCAAAAGCCTTTTCAAAATCAACGAAATTAATCTACAGCTGTGCTGCCTTTCTGAGCACTGCTCTATAATGTTCCTTAGGGTAAAAATGTGATCTACACATCTTCTGTTCTTTCTAAATCCTGCTTGTTCTTTCCTCAGTTTGTGGTCTTCTGCTTTTGAAAGTCTCTGTATAATTACCCTGCCTAGTATTTTGCTGGGAACTGAGAGAAGAGTTATTCCTCTCCAATTACTGCAGTCTGCAAGATCTCCCTTCTTGGGCAATTTGACAATTATTCTTTTGTTCCACTCCGTTGGTGTTGTCCCTGTTTTCCAGACGTGCAAATAGTGGTTCTAATAGTTCTGCTGCTAGCTCAGGGTCTGTCTTAAATAGCTCTGCATTTAAGTTATCATGGCCAGGAGCTTTTCCATTCTTTAACCCTTTGATTGCTGTGATGATTTCTTCTTTTCATGGAATGTTTGTATTAACATCTAGATCATTTTCAGCCTCAGGAACATTCAATTGTGTCTCTGGTGGTTCCTTGTTCAGAGTTTATCTGAAATGCTCTGCCCATCTTGTTTCCTGTCCCTCTGCTGTCGTGATGAGATTTCCTTGCTTATCTCTTACTAATGTAATATTGTTTGCACCTCGTTTTCCGCTGATGATTTTAGTTATTTTGTATACTGTGCTTTGTTCATGTCTCAGTGCTGCCTCTTCTTCCTGTCTTGCAAGATCGTCTAGGAAATTCCTTTTGTTGGCTCGGGTTTGCGTTTAACTTCCTAGTCCAGCTGACTGTGCTGCACGCTATATATAGTTGCTTTAAACTGGGGGACTTAGCTCCTGTTTTCTTTCTTTTCATTTCCTTTCTCATCGTTATGGTGATTAATGTTTCTGGTGTTATCCAGTCTTGCTTCTTCCTTTCCTGGAATCCCAAGCATGATTTGCTGCTTTCCTTATATATTGTTGAAATGGTGTTGAATTTCTGGTCTATATCATCAGTCAATGTCTTTTCCTGACTTTTGGCAAATTGATATCACTTCTTTATATCAGCCGCAAAAGCTTTTCTTGTAAGAGGGTCCTTCAATTTGCTGATGTCAAACCTTTCCTGTGTAGTTACAGTTGGTCCAGCCGTTCTGAGTTTCACTTTCAGTTTTGCTACTACTAAATGGTGATCACTTCCCACATCCGCACCTCTTCTTACCTTCACATCTTGTAATGCATGTCTCCATCTACCGTTAATCATAATGTGGTCTATCTGGTTTCTGTTCCGACCATTTGGTGATTCCCATGTTAATTTGTGAATTTCTTTGTGTGGGAAAAGTGTTCCTCCAATGACCAGGTTGTTAATGCTACAGAAACTTATTAATTTATCCCTATTTTCGTTTGCTGTTCCGCTGCCGCATTTCCCCATTTCTCTTTCATTGTATTGTGTGTTCCAACTTTCGCATTGAGGTCTCCCATTACTATGATAAGATCATATCTAGGTGTGTCCTCCATTCTTTCTGCAGTTGTTGATAGAATTCATCCTTGACCTCATAATCGCTGTCATTCGTTGGTGCGTAGCATTGTATTATTGTAGTGTTGGTGAATCTCCCTCTCAATCTTATTCTTATCAGTCTGTTGTTGATGGGTTTCCATTCCAGTAATGCCATTTCTACTCCTTTCTGTAGAATAATGGCTACACCTTCATTGTGCTGTCCGTGCTCTCTTCCAGAGTAAAGTACTGTTTCTACTGTTGCTGCTTTAACTTTTCCTGCCCCTGTCCATCTGCTCTCGCTTATCCCTAGAATGTGTAATCTATAGTTTCTCATTTCTGCTGTGACCTGTTTTAGTTTACCCGTCTCGTTCATTGTCCTGACATTCCAAAATCCTATTCTTGTTTCACGTTTTGCGATCAGCACGTCCGTTTTCGTAGCAGTGGCTTCCTTTTGGCTTTCACCACTGGCAGTCATACTAGCCTCAGACTCTGGATGTCCGTCCCGCAGCAAAGTTTGTTCATTTGTTGTCGTTTCCGTAACTTCATTTCTTTTTACATAGACAGGGGTGTCAGCCCTATGCTAAAACCCCCAACCTGGAGGACCTGGATGTCTGCTTTAGTCTGACCCCTGCCCGCGCAAACCTGTCTAGCTTGGTAGAACCTTCCAGGAGTAAAACCCCAGCTGGCATAGCTCTGGGGGTAATCAGGGTACGCAAGCCGCCATACCTCGATAAGACATTGACATCGGTGATGGCATTTGATATTACTGCCCTGCAATAAAACAGTTCTTTAAGTGTTTTCAAGTTAAAACAGACTTAACTTCAACAGTAATTAGTTAATATTTACGTTCTTCACTAATGTAATAAATAAACACACATAAACTAGTAACAGCAGGCATTCGTAGGAAATAAAGAAGTTAAAAACTAGACAACAGACGTGATAGGTTTACTAGGGACTCGAACCCGGTAAGCCTACCACTTCTGTTGTTTTTTTCCGTTCGGCTAGTTTTTCTACTTTGTTGTTACCTACGAATGCCTCCTGTTACCTGTTTGTTGCGTGATAAATTCTCGCAACATCGTTTTTTACAATATCTATTTTATAACGCAAGGGCAACAACTGCTTGAAATTTATAGTCACTTTTCTCGGTAAGCATTTGTCTTCTCGCGTTGGTATCGAATGCAGTTAAGTTTTGAGCTGGGGTCATTTTGCGCTGGACTGCGCATGACTTGTCTTGCTTTTTGGTCGATCGGTTTCCGCCCACCACTAGTGGAGTGAGCGATTTGGAATGGCGAAAGAGATGCCTCGTTGAAGAGGGGATCTCCGCTATTTTTTGTTCTGTCAGGGATGTGTAGTCCTCTTATGGATATTTCGTTTATTCGGGATAATACCTCTAGCGTATTTGCACATGCCGGGAGGCGTGATATTTCTGTATTTCTTGAAAGCAAGGTAAATTGACTTTTTTCATTAACTCTATCGATTTTGGGTCGTGAGCGATTTCGATTCATAGCCTGTCTTCGAAAGTCGTCGTCACGAGATGTTTTTTTCCCAGCTCACATGTCGCTGCATTGTACTGCATCAAATTGGTTTCAAGTCATTGCAAATGAGTTCAGTTAGATTTATAAACCCATCTACGATCGAGTGACCGCTTTCAAAATGGCGGCGTATCAGCGAAATGTATATCGGACAGAGGAGATCGCCAACGATAAATAACAACAGAAGGGAATCCGTATGAAAAGGATTTTACATTTCAGTACAGGGAAGGATGGTGTATAACTGCATATAAGATGGAACGGTAGGAAGTTCTCATTTACGGAGATATATGCGTATTTCGGCTGCCCACAGTTACGCTAACTGCTGGTAAACCCACTTCTGTTCGAAATATTAAAATCAACAAATAGCAGTTGGGGAAATTACATGGATAGGAAGGTAGAGTTTTATCAGCTGTATAAAACTAGATAAGATGGAACAATATGGATATTATATATGCTGAGAATGAGAAAGGCAAAATTTCAGTCGACGCACAGATCGGCTGAAATCACGGTTCGGGAAGGATTTTTTCAGGTCTAGTCTTAGGCTGTGACGTATCTGCTCTCCGATACGTTCGCGCTATCGTATATAAAGCGTTTCGGTAAAACTCTGAGAAGACCCAACGCAAGAGGTTGAGACAAGACTGAGGGCAGATAACGCCACGACTCTAAATCCATCTGAAGTGTGAGCGGATCGCCAGAAAATTTCAGTCTAAGTGTCTGGAGTCTGAGGGTAAGCGAATTTACGATAGCTATCCTGTATAATAATTTCTTTTTATTTTGTATTACAGGTTCATTTAGAATTCACAAAATATGCCTGTATAATATTCATTGATATAACGTATTATTATTTTAATATGATTTATTCATGTGCTTAGTGGAAGATGGTTGCTTGTACAAAAACGTATCAAAACTAGCCCCACAGCCAAATAGAAAATATTTATTATATTTAATGCTGTATCTCGTCGATATTAAATGCATTATCGCTTACGAAGATAAAGGCAGTCCCATGACCAGAGATTGTCTTAGGGAAATAAATTGTTAGAAGCTTCAGCATGGAAGATACCGCTTTTACGAGGTTAGGTGACTAGTCCCCTTCCTCGCTGCCTTTGCCTTCCCTAGTTCGAGCGCACAACTTCGTACCCATTTACAGCTGGTAAACTGGAGTGTTCTACAGCCAGTTTCAGTAGAAAGCAACCTGATCACGTGGTCACTCACTTTCTTTATTTATGTAGTAATTTTGTGTAGATGCTAAGAATAGCATCAGATTTGAATGAGTACTTGATATGATTTGGAAGGATCAAGTTATAGAATATGAAGGGATGTATAGGAGCGGAATAAACCAGATGATGTTTATTACTGATATGTTAATATTAATTCTGTATCATTGAAATGATGTTACTTGCTATGACTGTATAACTTTGACACCTGATGACTGACTTGTCTGACTTATGTGCTAGTCAGTTACCCTTAATTGACATGTTAATATTAATGCTATATCACTGAAATGATGTCCTTACTTACTATGATTGTATAACGGTGACATCTGATGACTGACTGGTCTGACATCTGTGCTATGTCAGCTACAAGTCTAGCCAGATACTAGCCAAGGCTGATATGTTGCAGGTTCCATGAAATAACTCAAACCAGACTGTCCAGTATCAGAAGCCGGTGTAGTTCATCCGAGGCAATCCCACCAAAGTGCAGGACCCCAAAGAGTGAACTTCAACTGGTCATTGGCATCCCTACTGTTGGGTCTACCAAGTCTGATATCAGCAAAGGACAGTTTCAGCAGTATCAAGTTGGAAAGATAAGTGTCCTGTTTGACACTGACCACCTATACATGTGAAACAGCCAATAGTTGAAAACAATAAGTAACCATACAGAAACTCAGTCAACTGATGACAGTTATCCTTAAATTCAAAGGACTAATAACAGTGATTTCAGTAACTTTATTATTTAAGATCTTGAAGTATAAACAGACCATAATAGTAATTGTGTGAATACTTTTATATATATGTATATGCTCTTTTCCAACTAGTAGAAATAGAATATTAGTGTAATTATTAAACTATTTTAACTGTACCTGAGGATTTATTCACTTCTTCCATTTGTGGTTTCAGTGAATGTTCATTTTACTTATCCCCTAGAATATAAGTAATCATAAGATAGTCATAGGGAGGAGACACCTTAAATCCTGGTACTACTTCTTACCAACTGGGCCAGGGTTTTTACAGTCTGACTATTTTTATGATAACAATACACCAGTGCTTATTTCTAAGACTGGGGTATTACTTGTAAGGTCAGAACTCTTTACTGGCATACTCTTACATATAAATAATTTTAAATAACCTCCCGCTACAGTGGGGGCTCGTCTGCGGGATATATCTTTGATATTCCTGAGCCATCTTTCTATTTCTGCTGTGTAGGAAATTTTCTTTTTTGAACAAATTTTTTTTGGGGAAAGAGTTAACATAGTAGGAAATAAATAATTTTTTAGGAGTACCATTGAGTACAGATAAAGAAAGCTGTTTCATATATGGTGAAGTCAGTTTAATTAACTTTAATTTTAAATAAGTTAATTATATTGTAGTAAATTAGTTTGAGTAAGATCGCTTGCCCTACTAGACTACAGATACATCATGGCTGACTTGGTCAAATTTAGGTCTGCTACACTGCAGGTGGGAAAAGAGCTTGGCATGGATGGTGACGTTCTGATCCGGTATGTCACGACGGAATGTGAAAAGTACACCGAGAGAGAAGCAAAGCAATTGGAAGCAGAAAGAGAAGCCAAGAAATTGGAAGCAGAAAGAGAAGCCAAGAAATTGGAAGCAGAAAGAGAAGCCAAGAAATTGGAAGCAGAAAGAGAAGCCAAGAAATTAGAAGCAGAGAGAGAAGCCAAGAAATTAGAAGCAGAGAGAGAAGCCAAGAAATTAGAATTAGAAGCGGAGAGAGAAACAAAGAAACTAGAAGCTGAGAGAGAAGCCAAGAAATTAGAATTGGAAGCAGAGAGAGAAGCCAAGAAATTAGAAGCTGAGAGAGAAGAAAGGAGGTTACAAGCAGAGAGAGACCATGAGCTGAAAATGAGACAGCTTGATCTTGAACTTCAGGCTGGGACTATCACCCATGGTAATAGCTCACCTCATTCTGCGAATAGCTCTTTTCAGAACACAGCAAATGGGGCCATGAACTTCCACCTAGATCCATTTGTTGAAAAGGAGGACGCAATTGAGTCGTACCTGGATAGGTATGAAAGGCTAGCCTCTACATATGGACTGGAAAAGGAAAAATGGAGTCTAAAGTTATCCCAGGGATTGAGAGGTATTGCATATGATGTGTTTCTGAAACTCCCCAAAGAAGATCAGGAAAATTATGAAATACTAAAGCAAGCCTTACTGATCCGGTATGAAAAGAACTCTGAGGCATATAGGAAGAAATTTAGAACTTCTAAACCTCTACCTGGAGAAACATATAACCAGTTCTCAGCTAGGCTAGAAACGTATTTGTTGAAATGGAGTAGTTTAGGTAAGTATCAGAAAACCTACGAGGATCTGAAAGAAATGGTTATGTTAGAGCAAGTGAAAGATTCCATGTCTCAAGAAATGAGGAAATTCCTTATGGAACAAGGAGCAGAGAGGCTGGAAGACACTTTGAAATGTGCAGAGAGGTACCAAGCCGCTCAAGCTGAACTAGTAGGAACGAAAAGGAAGCAGGTAGAAGGATATAAGCCACCACCGCAGAATACCCAGTTTGACCAGAAGGATCATCCATACAGAAATAAGCCAAGATTTGATAATAAGGACAAGAACCCTCAGACTCAGGAAAAGAAACCCTACAAACAGGGAGATAAGTGGTGCAAAATTTGTAAGATGAGCAACCACAACACTGTAGATTGTAGAAGGAAAACCCCTCATCACGCTGCATGTTTAGCAACAGGGAATAGGACAGATATGATGGAACTGACAGGGAGTCAGAATAGCCTCCGTCATCCCCCTGTGAGTGAGCTCGTAACCGTGAACGGCAATCGAGTCATGTGCTTATATGATACCGGCCTGGATTTCGACTCAGTTGTGAGTTCAACCCTAGTGCACTCTGATCAAATTACCACAGACACCGTGGAAATACAAGGGGCAACTAAGGGAACAGCAACCATGACACTTCCTATAGCTAGGATCAATGTGAAATCTCGCTACGTGGAAGGAGTGATAACAGCCGCAGTGATAGATGACCCTATATACCCGCTGATATTGGGGTGTAGGTATGTATTTTTGGGTGACCCAGTAAAACCTGTTGTCCTGGCAGCAGTCCAGACCAGGTCGAGCACCAAAAACGAGGAGGAAAATCCTAACAATACTCAGCCAGAGCAGATGAAACAGGCTCAATCAGAAGATGACACATTGAAGCCTTGTTTTGGCAAATTGCCAAAGGCCCATAACCCTCCAGAAAAAGGAGACTTGTATATGAAAAATGGACTACTGTATAGAAAAAGCTGGTACAGGACCTCAAGGACATGGACAGCTGGTAGTACCAAAGTCATACAGGGAGAAAGTTATGGAGCTCGCACATGCTATTCCATTTAGTGGACACATGGGAAGTGGTGCCACCAGTCAACGGATAGCTTGTCACTATTACTGGCCAGGGATCACGGAAGATATCAAACGATATGTGAAATCTTGTCCAGAGTGTCAACGTGTAGCCCCCAAGCATGGGACTGCACCAGCAACTCTAGGAGAAATGCCAATCATGGGTACTCCATTCGAGAGAGTTGCAGTGGATATTGTTGGACCCCTCACTAGGACTAAGAGAAGGAATAGTTATATCTTAACTCTAGTTGATACATGCTCTATGTGGGGAGAGGCCGTAGCCATGGCATCTATAGATTCTAAGCATGTGGCAGAGGCATTGTTGACAATATTCACCCGGTTAGGCTTTCCACATCAAATATTGACGGACAATGGTTCCCAGTTCAAGGGAAAGCTAACCCAAGAAGTGTTCAGGATTTTTCAAGCCAGACATTATCATTGCTCTCCTTATCACCCACAAGGAAATGGTCAAGTCGAGCGGTTCAACGGTACGCTCATTTCTATTCTCAGGAAGCTGGCAAGTGAAAAACCTGAAACATGGGATGTATACTTACCCGCTGCATTATTCGCATACCGGGAAGTCCCACACAATTCCACAGGAATGGCACCGGCCACATTGTTGTTTGGTCGGCCTATAAAAGGTCCACTGGAAGCATTGCTGCGGACTTGGACAGATGAGAAGGCAGAGGAAAGTGTCACCTCATCAATTCAGTATGTAAATGAGTTGACCACTCGACTGAAAATGGGCTGGAAATTGGCTAATGACAATCTTCGCAGAGCCAGAAAGAAACATACTGAATACTATAACAAGAAAGCAAAGGATAGGGAACTTGCTGTTGGAGAAAAAGTGCTTCTTCTATTGCCCAGCAGTAACAACAAACTGCAGATTGGTTGGCAGGGTCCATATAACGTGCTAGAGAAAATATCGAGGACTAATTACAAAATTGACAAGAAGGGCAAAGAAAGGGTGTACCATGTTAATCTGTTAAAGAAATATTATGACAGGACATCAACGGAGGTAGCTCATATGATGACTCTGGCCATCGCAACCGAAATGAAGCATGAACCACTTACCTCAATAGAGTATCCATTAAGACCGACTGAGACATATGAACAAGTCAAAATTAGTACTCAGTTAACTCAGGAACAGAGGGAGCAAGTTAAAGAAGTTTTAAAAAACACATGCAGATGTGTTAACTGATAAACCAGGATGCACCAACTTATTGACATATGATATGAAGGTCATCGATCCAACACCTATCTGCATGAAGACCTACCCTATACCATATGCCAAGGCACAGGCATTGAAGGAGGAAATTGATTATCTGTTGCAAGAACAAATCATTTCCAAGTCAGAATCACCTTACAGTTCAAGTGTTGTACTGTTGAGAAAACCAAGTGGAGAACACCGACTCTGTATCGATTACCGGAAATTAAATGCGATCACAGAAACCCAAGCTGATCCATTACCGGATACCAATCAGCTGTTCTCGACGCTAAGTACTGCGAAATTTTCTCTAAGGTCGATTTAAGTAAGGGATATTACCAGATTCCTGTCAAACCCGAGATCCGACACATGCTGGCTTTTAGCACTTCGGATGGTCACTACGAATTTAATGTACTACCATTCGGGTTGAAAAACGCACCAAGCGTATTTTCAAGGATGATGTGGAAATTGCTGGAACCCTTGAACAACTCTAACATCACCAACTTTATGGATGACATTCTCATAGCCACGGAAACATTTGAGGATCATCTACATTCTCTATCAATGTTACTGGGTAGACTCAGAGAGGCAGGTTTGACTGCTCGTCCAACAAAGTGTGTAATCGGATGTCAGGAATTAGAATTTTTGGGACATACAATTTGTCATGGAAACATGTCTCCTGATCCCAAAAATATAGAAAAGTTAAGGAATGCACCTAGACCACAGACAAAAAAGGATGTGAGGTCGTTCGTATCCTTAGGAGGATTCTATCAAAAGTACATCAAAGACTTCAACACCTTATGTGCACCTTTGACGGATCTGACAAAGAAAGGAAAACCTGACACAATAAAGTGGACGGCGGAGTGTGAGCATGCATATTCAGAATTGAAGCATAGACTCACTAGTAAGCCTATTCTGAAGTTACCAGATCTGACGCAAGAGTTTATAGTACGGACTGATGCAAGCAATGTAGGAATTGGGGCCGCGCTTTTGCAAAAATCTCAGACCCAGAATGAGGAACTGTTTCCTGTGGCTTATGCCAGCCGCAAGTTGAACGTGGCAGAAAAGAATTACTCTACTATAGAGAGGGAATGTTTAGCATTGGTGTGGGCCATCAATAAGTTTCAACCCTATTTGTATGGCAAACCATTTGTGGTCCAGTGCGATCATCAACCCCTATCATTTTTGGCCTCATCACGTCATGCAAACACTCGCTTATTAAGATGGTCATTATTGATTCAGCCATATTCCTTCACTATTGAATATATTCCGGGAAAACAGAATGTAGGCGCAGATTTTCTAAGTCGCCATCCCACAGAGCTTGAGGAGGATAGAAGGAAGGAAAATTAACCTCGGAATGGTCGATTTGCAATTGTCTTGTACCCAATAGTTAAGCTAGATATCATCCAGCTTAAAATATGGGGGAGCTATGTCGCGAAATTGGTTTCAAGTCATTGCAAATGAGTTCAGTTAGATTTATAAACCCATCTACGATCGAGTGACCGCTTTCAAAATGGCGGCGTATCAGCGAAATGTATATCGGACAGAGGAGATCGCCAACGATAAATAACAACAGAAGGGAATCCGTATGAAAAGGATTTTACATTTCAGTACAGGGAAGGATGGTGTATAACTGCATATAAGATGGAACGGTAGGAAGTTCTCATTTACGGAGATATATGCGTATTTCGGCTGCCCACAGTTACGCTAACTGCTGGTAAACCCACTTCTGTTCGAAATATTAAAATCAACAAATAGCAGTTGGGGAAATTACATGGATAGGAAGGTAGAGTTTTATCAGCTGTATAAAACTAGATAAGATGGAACAATATGGATATTATATATGCTGAGAATGAGAAAGGCAAAATTTCAGTCGACGCACAGATCGGCTGAAATCACGGTTCGGGAAGGATTTTTTCAGGTCTAGTCTTAGGCTGTGACGTATCTGCTCTCCGATACGTTCGCGCTATCGTATATAAAGCGTTTCGGTAAAACTCTGAGAAGACCCAACGCAAGAGGTTGAGACAAGACTGAGGGCAGATAACGCCACGACTCTAAATCCATCTGAAGTGTGAGCGGATCGCCAGAAAATTTCAGTCTAAGTGTCTGGAGTCTGAGGGTAAGCGAATTTACGATAGCTATCCTGTATAATAATTTCTTTTATTTTGTATTACAGGTTCATTTAGAATTCACAAAATATGCCTGTATAATATTCATTGATATAACGTATTATTATTTTAATATGATTTATTCATGTGCTTAGTGGAAGATGGTTGCTTGTACAAAAACGTATCAAAACTAGCCCCACAGCCAAATAGAAAATATTTATTATATTTAATGCTGTATCTCGTCGATATTAAATGCATTATCGCTTACGAAGATAAAGGCAGTCCCATGACCAGAGATTGTCTTAGGGAAATAAATTGTTAGAAGCTTCAGCATGGAAGATACCGCTTTTACGAGGTTAGGTGACTAGTCCCCTTCCTCGCTGCCTTTGCCTTCCCTAGTTCGAGCGCACAACTTCGTACCCATTTACAGCTGGTAAACTGGAGTGTTCTACAGCCAGTTTCAGTAGAAAGCAACCTGATCACGTGGTCACTCACTTTCTTTATTTATGTAGTAATTTCGTGTAGATGCTAAGAATAGCATCAGATTTGAATGAGTACTTGATATGATTTGGAAGGATCAAGTTATAGAATATGAAGGGATGTATAGGAGCGGAATAAACCAGATGATGTTTATTACTGATATGTTAATATTAATTCTGTATCATTGAAATGATGTTACTTGCTATGACTGTATAACTTTGACACCTGATGACTGACTTGTCTGACTTATGTGCTAGTCAGTTACCCTTAATTGACATGTTAATATTAATGCTATATCACTGAAATGATGTCCTTACTTACTATGATTGTATAACGGTGACATCTGATGACTGACTGGTCTGACATCTGTGCTATGTCAGCTACAAGTCTAGCCAGATACTAGCCAAGGCTGATATGTTGCAGGTTCCATGAAATAACTCAAACCAGACTGTCCAGTATCAGAAGCCGGTGTAGTTCATCCGAGGCAATCCCACCAAAGTGCAGGACCCCAAAGAGTGAACTTCAACTGGTCATTGGCATCCCTACTGTTGGGTCTACCAAGTCTGATATCAGCAAAGGACAGTTTCAGCAGTATCAAGTTGGAAAGATAAGTGTCCTGTTTGACACTGACCACCTATACATGTGAAACAGCCAATAGTTGAAAACAATAAGTAACCATACAGAAACTCAGTCAACTGATGACAGTTATCCTTAAATTCAAAGGACTAATAACAGTGATTTCAGTAACTTTATTATTTAAGATCTTGAAGTATAAACAGACCATAATAGTAACTGTGTGAATACTTTTATATATATGTATATGCTCTTTTCCAACTAGTAGAAATAGAATATTAGTGTAATTATTAAACTATTTTAACTGTACCTGAGGATTTATTCACTTCTTCCATTTGTGGTTTCAGTGAATGTTCATTTTACTTATCCCCTAGAATATAAGTAATCATAAGATAGTCATAGGGAGGAGACACCTTAAATCCTGGTACTACTTCTTACCAACTGGGCCAGGGTTTTTACAGTCTGACTATTTTTATGATAACAATACACCAGTGCTTATTTCTAAGACTGGGGTATTACTTGTAAGGTCAGAACTCTTTACTGGCATACTCTTACATATAAATAATTTTAAATAACCTCCCGCTACAGCTGTATTGAATGTTGCTGTGATAATGACTGTTTGATGTGCCTACATATTCGCGTAACCATTTTGTCACTGTGGCGTCCACAATAAATAATGAAGAAAAACGTCAACGGCTGTTACAAGAATCATTGACTTTATACGTCGTGAGTTTACTGACGTCCTATGTGGATTGCCCTGTTATTTTTTGTATGAACATTGTTTTGACTGAACACATCTGCACACCACACAAAACCAGACATGCGGATACCATCCATCATCATATGGCATCACGCATCATTTGGTGGCCATAAGCTGGTTTGATTCTGGTACTAGCAAACACGGGGTCCCTTACCCACTTCATTTTCAACAAGAATTCATCATCATCCTTCAAGAAATTAACATTCTTCAATACAGTCAACATCTTCAAAATTTTCAAAGTACTCGGCGTTGCCCGGTAAAAGCCAAAATTTCAACTTTTTGACGGAAACAAGAATTTGACAGTACCCGGCGTTGTTACATGTTGCCGGATAACTCGGACTGCTGTTATCTTTTACGCAAGTCAAGCAAGTTGCTGCTGTCAAGGTTCCAGTGCTGTCGTTTTTTTGAGAAGGTCAAGTGCCGGTTGAAACGGGTTGTTTTCTGAAGAAGGCCAAGTACCGATTTCCATCAACTTACTTTGGATTAGAAGGTCAAGTGCCGAAACAACTCAACACACAGTATTTCAGAAGCTCTTGTACCATCGTGTTAGCAGTGGAAGCAGTTCAGATGTGCCATCATCGTTGGAGCTTCGCTCTTTAGGACGTTGATTGACATCCGTTTTTCTGCTGTTCTACGATTGGAAGCCTATAAGTTAAGTGGCCTGTTTGTATGTAAACTGTGCCCTTATACTTCTGCTGAGTCTTCTGTGTATCATCTCATTCTATATGTTATATGTTTATATGTTATTTGTATATTTATATGTTTATATTTCAGCGGGTTCTCGGTTGGGTGGTGTCTCCGTTAGATTATGCCACGTCATAGAGGTCGTCTATTGTGAGCGTTTTCTGTAGGGTTTGCAAATTTCCGATACTGGAATTTGCTAAGCGACTTCTGTTGCTATTTATGTTAGCTGTGATGACATGTTTTAATATTGTTTTCGTTATTATTTCACATTCTTTAGTTTTGTTTTGATTTGTTTGTATTTGTTAGCCTACTCTTGTCTATAATTTAGTTTCATACAACATTTTTGTTTATACACTGTGGTGTCATGTATTTTGTTTAATTATAGCGCAGATATCGTCACATTTTTTGTGATATGTCATTAATTTGTGCTTTATTTTTAGTTGATTTCTGCGAACGTTTTTGTATTATTGCTGATCTTTGTTATTGTTTACATTGTTATTGTTTACATTGTTTGTATTGTTTACATTTTCAATGTTTACATTCTGCATGTGTTTACATAGTCATTGTTTACAGTTATAGTAATTAGTTAATGGGCTATGCTAATGCACTGTTACTACTACACTGATGATAAATGAATGATGAATAGTGTCGTGCACTATTGAATGAGAAGTGCACTTATGATCAAGAATTGATTGTTGATATTTCATATACAAGTTCTTTGATTGGAGACTTGTTTCCCACAGAGACTGGGATAATATAAGGTGATGTGAATATACAAGTGCTTAATTAAGACTTGTTACACTTAGGTTTGAAATAAATTAGTTAATTATTTCAGGTTTTGGACTTATATATTACTCATCATGTCTACATTTGAGCACTTTATTGAGCAGGGTAAATTGCTTGGGAAGACTGGTGATAAGTTAGAAGAATTTGCAACTGTTCGATATGATAAAGCAATGGAAGCTGAACAAAAGAAACTGCAGATGGAAGCTGAACAAAAGAAACTGCAGATGCAGGTGGATGAAAAGAGATTCCAAATGGAAATGGAAAAACAAAAAAGGGAATCAGAAGCTGAGGAGAGAAAACTCCAGCTACAGCTAGAGGCTGAGAATAAAAGACTTGAAAAAGAAGCTGAGAATAAAAGACTTGAAAAAGAAGCTGAGAATAAAAGACTTGAAAAAGAAGCTGAAAATAAAAGACTTGAAAAAGAAGCTGAAAATGAAAGACTTCAAATGCAGGCTCAAGCTGAAGAAAGGAAGTTACAAAGAGAGGCTGATGAGAGGAAAGCAAAAATGGAACATGAAGAAAAACTCTTAGCTTTAGAGTTGGAGAAATTGAAATTGACGAGCATGAGTAATGGTAATGATTCAAACAAGGGTTCATCTTCTGGTAAGGCTAATAATGATACTTTTAAGATTAAGTTACCAACATTTAGTCCTTCCAGTGATGACATAATGTTCTATCTGGACAGATTTGAACAAGCATGTACAGCTCATCACATAGACAAAGCAAAATATGTTTATCAGTTATCAGGGATACTGACAGGTAAAGCTCTAAGTATATTAAATATGGTGGATGAACCTGACAAGAACAATTATGAGGTTGTCAGGGCCGCTTTGTTAAAGAAATATCAGCTTAACGAAGACGGCTATCGTCTACAATTTAAAAACATGTTACCTGAAAATGGAGTTGAATTCTCCGAGTTTATTGCAAGAATACGCATTACTTTCTCACGATGGGTTGAACTATCTAAGACGGAAAAAACTTATGAAGGACTTATGGACTTAATACTTAGAGACAAAGTCATGTCGTCTGTCAATGAGTCTTTCCTTGCTTCCTTCATGAACGTAAACCTAAAACAATAAAAGAAATGGAAGATTTCTGTTGCCAATACGTAACTGCGCACCCACACATAACCATGGGTAACTCTAAGGTGAAAGAAGGTTTACCAGTTGCTTCGGCAGCTCCGTATGGCCAAAACTTTGCTCGTAGATTCCAACAAAATTTTGATAGAAAGAGTAGCGGTAATTTCTGTCAAAATCATGGAAACCAATTTCATAGTGATTCTTCTTCGAAGAATTGGAGACAACCTGATAGTACTCGTTACTATCACCCTAATAATTATATGCATTTCAAAAGAGGATATGGTAATAGAGGTTATTCCTGCCGAAGACCTCAGAACCAAACAAATAGATGTTCGCATCAATGTGAACATGATAGTAATCGTGGAAACTGGAATTCGAACCAGGATAACAATTACAATAGAGACAATAATAACTGCAGAGATAATAATAACTCTGATAACTTCAGAGGTAATAATAGTCGGGGTAGATCTCAACACAAAAAAAAAGAGATATCAGCAGGCTAATGCTGTACAACAGGAAACTGAGGGAGCCTGTAATCATGTTGTTGATAGTAAAAACTTTGACGCTGTCACTGGTTCTGCTTTTGACTTTGAGAGAGCAAACAAATGCCCCCAATGCAGTACTTTATTCGAACCGGGTACCATAACTACTTTGAGTTGTGGTCACCCACTTCCCGCTCTTCCTGCTGCTGTTGCGCATGACGGGAGGGGTTCTTTAATTCTACATAAGGGTCTTGTTAATGATACTCCGGTCTCACTACTTTTCGATTCCGGATGCACCACTATTGGTGTTAGACAATCGCTTGTAGATCCATCTTGTGCTACAGGAAGGGTTATTAAATGTGTCACATTTGGCGGCACTCTAGAAAAATATCCTACTGCTGTAATTCGCATTGCCACTCCTTTCTTTACTGGAGATGTGCATGCTTGTCTCTTACCTAATCCTATTGCGGACCTTATTATTGGTCGTATTCACGGAGTTAGGGAGTGTACCCCACAGCAGATTGCTGCTTGGGAAGATAATAACATGCAAGCTACAAATGCAGTAGTTACAAGAGCACAAGCTCTACAAACACCCGAAACTTCACTGAATAGTGATAATGAAGTTGATAGCCAAGATAGTCACTTAGTAATCACTCGTGACTCTTTCATAAAATTGCAAGAAGAAGATCCTTCTTTAAAAAAATTCTTCGTTCTTGCGAAGAAAGGTGATCCGAATCAGGATACAAATAGAAAATCTTGGATTGCAATGAGAAACGGCGTACTTGTACGTATGGTACAAGATTCGACTACGTCGGCACATTCGCAAATTCTTGTTCCCAAGAGCATGAGAGTGCAAATATTGCAACATGCTCATGACTCGCAATGTGCTGGACATATGGGTTTTGCCCGTACGAAGTCGAGAGTCCTTGCGGCTTTCTTTTGGCCTTTTGTCAATAAGGACATTCGTATTTACTGCCGATCATGCAAGGTATGTCAGGAGGTCAAATCTAGAGGACCACGACATGCTGCGCCTATCCAGGCTGCTGACATTCCTATTCGGCCGTTTCAGAAAATGGCCATAGATATTATTGGCCCTTTTAAGGTCAGGTCGGCCAGAGGACATCAGTTTATCCTTACATGTGTCGATATGTGCACACGTTGGCCAGAGGCTATTCCTCTTAAGAGCATATCTACTACAGATATCGCAGATGCTCTTTGGTTGATATTTTCTCGCTTGGGGTTCCCCAGAGAAATATTGTCAGACAATGGCACTCAACTCATATCTGACACTATGTCACAGGTAATGTCTACCTTACATATTGAACGATCTCTCAGTAGTATCTACCATCCTATGTCTAATGGGTTAGTTGAGCGTCTGAATAGAACGCTCAAGACTTTGCTTGGTAAGATAACTGAAGATCATCCTCAAGATTGGGACAGGGTTTTACCCGCGGCTCTCTTTGCCTATAGAGAAATCCCTAATGAACACACAGGATTTTCTCCCTTCGAACTTGTCTTTGGCGCGCGTCCACGCGGCCCTATGTCTTTATTACACGATCTCATCACTGCCGATGATATTAGCGATGAAACTCAATCCTCATATGAGTATGTCATTGCTCTTAGACAAAAGATCATTGAGGCATGTAAGCTAGCAACTGCTTCATCAGAAATTGCTAAAGAGAAGGCAAGACAGTTTGCTAACAAGAATAGATGTCTACGACAACTTTGTCCAGGTGACAAAGCATTCGTCCTACTCCCCAGTAGGGAAAATAGACTTCTTATTGCATGGAAAGGTCCGTATGCAATAGTCTCTCGGATTTCCGATGTTGACTATGTGGTCGATATTGATGGAAAGCATAAAACTTTCCACATAAACATGCTTTCGGAATTTCACGAACGTCCGGACTATTTGCTGCCTATTTTCCAGGCAACGGATGATGCTCCTGCACCTCACGGTCATTATTCATCCCTGTCTGTCATACAGGATGAGGAATCTACCTTCTCAGATGTCAATCTTCCCCTTCCAGTGGTTCCATTACATTCCACGGAATCTTGGAAAAACGTTTCTGTTTCTCCTAATCTTTCTGGTGACGAACATCGACAAGTCTCGTCGATGTTACAAACATTTCAGGATGTTCTCACTGACATTCCTGGACACACAGATGTCATAGAAACATGACATAATTCTTACCGACAATAATCCAATTAGGGTTAGGCCGTATCCTATTCCTATACACTTTCAGTCGCAAGTGGAAAAGGAATTGGATGAAATGATTCAATTAAATATAATTGAACCATCGACTTCACCATATTCTTCTTCCATGGTTATTGTCCGGAAGAAGGATAAGAACATACGAATTTGCGTTGATTATCGCAAATTGAATCAGGTCACAAAGTTCGACGCTGAACCGATGCCTTTGTTAGAAGATCTACTGATTAGACTTTCTAATTCTAGATTCTTCACTAAACTTGACTTGTCTAAAGGTTATTGGCAAGTGCCTTTAGCAGAGCATGCCAAACCTCTTACTGCTACTTTTTTCTACACCTAGGGGTCTATTTCAATGGAATGTTATGCCTTTTGGTCTCATGAACGCCCCTGCCACTTTCGTTCGCATGATGCGTCGAATTCTGTCACATCGTTCGGATGTCATCGCATACTTAGATGACATCTGTCTCTTCAGTGATACCTGGGAAGATCACTATTTAGGGTTATATGACTTACTGTCCACTCTACGTGAGAATAATTTGACAGCGAAACCTTCTAAAGCTTTTGTTGGTTTTGGTGAAATCTCTTTCCTGGGTCATCGTGTTGGTCATGGTCTCTTGAAGACAGAAGACCACAATACTTCCAAAATACTGAACATCTCTGTTCCTAAAACGAAGAAACAAGTTAGGAGTCTCTTAGGTTTAATTCAATTTTATGGGAGATTTATTCCAAATTTATCTTCGATCATGGCACCTCTATCAACATTGTTGAAGAAAGGTTCGCCTAATCTGGTCCGTTGGTCTGAAGAATGCCAATCTTCACTAGACCAAATCAAGAATATATTTTCTTCTCCTCCCATCTTAAGATTACCTACTCTTGATAGGACTTTTGTTCTTCGGAGTGATGCTTCATCCACTGGGATTGGAGCAGCACTGATGCAAGAATATGCAAATACTCTGCATCCTGTTATGTACATTTCTAGAAAACTAAATGCGGCAGAGAGGAACTACTCGGTTTTAGACCGTGAGTTGTTAGCGATGGTTTGGTCAATTCAAAAGCTACAAAGATTCCTCCTGGGCGCACATTTCATTCTAGAGACTGATCAGAAAGCTCTTACAGCTATTCAGACTAAGAATTTGAAGAGTTCGAGATCCACTCGATATGCTATAGCTCTTCAACCTTTTCACTTCACGGTACGAGCTATCCGTGGTGCGGATAATGTGATGGCTGACATTTTGTCTAGATGCCCACATGACTCCCACTAATACTTCTGTCCTATATTTCCATATATTACAGAGTCATAACACACCTATATTTCTACAATAGATTAGCACATCTGTACTTACTTTATATGTACACACTATCGTGCTTTGTTGTCATCTTCTTCTGTTCGTTTTTTAAGATGATAGAGGAGGACTGAGTAGTTAATATAAGGGCCGTTAGTTTACTAAACAGCCACAATTATTAATAATGTATTGTACCTTATGAAGCATATTAGTTATTAATTAGCATTATATTGCTTGTACTTTCTCAGAATGTCATTGTTGAGCTGAGGACTTACCTTACTAGTATCAAGCATGACGAGTTCTAGATTGTTTACTTACCCTCGGAATACCAGAGCATATGTCCTGGATCGTCATGTAGTTTAACTTTACTATGTACTTATGTCATTACATGTCAAAGACTTTACTATTTAAATTTTCCTATTAGATTTGTACATCCATTTTTAAAGACAATATTAGAGTATGCTGTTTAATGATGATTATGGTAACTTGCATACGTATATTGTGTTTACATGCTAACGTGATGTGTGTTGGTGACACCTCCCCGATGTGAATATTTTTTTGAGACATATTTATTTTTCTGTTGAGGTATATCCTCACCAGACACTCTATAATTAGCCTCATGTTAGGCAATTTAATTAATTATCAGCGCATAATTCGTGCGTTTTGAGCCGCTTATCGCATGCTCTTTGATATTTTAAAAAAAAAAATATGTTCCACATTTTTTTTTTATCGGGAGGAGGTGGTGATATGTTGCGTGATAAATTCTCGCAACATCGTTTTATTACAATATCTATTTTATAACGCAAGGGCAACAACTGCTTGAAATTTATAGTCACTTTTCTCGGTAAGCATTTGTCTTCTCGCGTTGGTATCGAATGCAGTTAAGTTTTGAGCTGGGGTCATTTTGCGCTGGACTGCGCATGACTTGTCTTGCTTTTTGGTCGATCGGTTTCCGCCCACCACTAGTGGAGTGAGCGATTTGGAATGGCGAAAGAGATGCCTCGTTGAAGAGGGGATCTCCGCTATTTTTTGTTCTGTCAGGGATGTGTAGTCCTCTTATGGATATTTCGTTTATTCGGGATAATACCTCTAGCGTATTTGCACATGCCGGGAGGCGTGATATTTCTGTATTTCTTGAAAGCAAGGTAAATTGACTTTTTTCATTAACTCTATCGATTTTGGGTCGTGAGCGATTTCGATTCATAGCCTGTCTTCGAAAGTCGTCGTCACGAGATGTTTTTTCCCAGCTCACATGTCGCTGCATTGTACTGCATCGGTTGATGCATGTACCAAGGACCATTACTTGCTACTGTGTTAAATGAACTAGGTTTGGAAAACCTTTATTATCTAGAGGATATTTTTGAGGACATTATTTATACTTCGGCAGACGTGTCTGTCTTGCTGAAGTCAAACTAAGGAGAGTGAACTGATCTCATACATCTGGTTATCTCCTGGCTGTTATAGAAAAGGATGGAGTTTTCCACCTGACTACATTTACAGCACTATGAAATATAACATGCATCTGACTCATCATTGTAATGCTGTCTACCGTCTATTGCTGTATTGAATGTTGCTGTGATAATGACTGTTTGATGTGCCTACATATTCGCGTAACCATTTTGTCACTGTGGCGTCCACAATAAATAATGAAGAAAAAACGTCAACGGCTGTTACAAGAATCATTGACTTTATACGTCGTGAGTTTACTGACGTCCTATGTGGATTGCCCTGTTATTTTTGTATGAACATTGTTTTGACTGAACACATCTGCACACCACACAAAACCAGACATGCGGATACCATCCATCATCATATGGCATCACGCATCACTGTTTTATGTGTGTTTAATTATTTAATGTTCGCAGGCCTCGAGGTACTTATGTTTTTGTTATATTATTTCACTAATGTAACACACACATACAAGTGAATACAGAGAACTAACAAGAGAAAGAGATGGAGAGAGATATATGTAGAGAGAGAGAGGGGGAAAAGGGGGGGGGGGGGAGAGAGAGAGAAAGCTACGAAATAATCAAATATTTAAAATTACTAGAAGTGAACAAGTGGTAATCTTCAGACTTCGCAGAGGTCATAACAGATTGAGATACCATCTATTCAACAAATTAAAGATAGGAACTACTGATGAGTGTGACTGTGGCACCGATAAAATAACTGCCGAACATCTCCTTCACAGGTGCCCAACATATGAGAAACAGAGAAAACGCATAATGCCATCACCAGTACCATTCCTGGAGAAAATCTACGGAGATATCAACAGCCTCAGGCTGACCACTGCTTTCTTTGAACTTATTCAAGTTGACATCTGAGGGTGAACGAAGAAGAAGATGAAGATATCAGCACTGATTTTTCTGCTTTTCTACGGCACAAGCAACAATTTCCGGTACCTTACTTCTCTATATACTTAAGGAGGACAGTATAAGTCATATCAGGCTGACCACTGTTTTCTTTGAACTTTTTCAAGTTGACATCTGAGGGTGAATGAAGAAGAAGAAGAAGAAGAAGAAGAAGAAGAAGAAGAAGAAGAAGAAGAAGAAGAAGAAGAAGAAGAAGAAGAAAGAAATTATTTCATATTTCTCGGTAAAGCTTTCCACGAGAAAGCACATGGAGAACCAAAGCACCTACAAAAGAGGTCAGTACCAAGTTTTGCAAGATCCAAAGGTCGGTCACCACGGATATAGTATGAGCAATATTTACAGTGAAAGAATTCTTGCAGGTATGAAGGTGTCCTACCGTGCAAAATTTGATGTACAAACAGGAAAAGGTGAAAGAGGAAGATTGTTTTGAGATGACGAATATTCAGCTGTGAAAATAGCTGAGCACTGGGAAAATAATATTTTTGAAGCAAATAAGAAGGAGCATTCTTTTCTGTAGGGACTGTAAACATCTCAGAATTGAAAAGCAACAGTGGCTTCAGATGCTTGAGCTATAAGCAAGGTGACTTTGAATATGCGCATAATAGAAGGTAAGTACGTAAGTCTAGAGAGTGACAGGGATAGAGAGAGTGAGTGAGAGAGGCAGACAGAATGAGAGACAGAGAGACTTAAAGAGAAAATGGTAGCAAGAAGAACTGATGAGCATTGAAAGTGGAAATATTAGCTTTGATTGGTGGGGTGACCTGTTCCTTACGCGCTGCCTTTGCCTTTCCTAACTCAAGAGCAGAGACATTACCCACTATTACAGCTGAGTAACTGGAGGGTGACGTCACCTGGTTTTGAACTACGTTCCTTCGCTCGCAGAAGGAAGCGCTCTTACCACTATTCCGCGCAGACGCTCAGTATGGCACAAGTCAGGCATGCGGGCAAAGAGAGGGATAGCTATAGGAAGATTAAGGCGTGGGTTTTATTGATGTCGACAGAGACAGAGATACCTAGAGAGAAACAATAGGGATGTGGCTGTCTTTAGTATCCACAGAGAGAGACTGGAGGAGATAGAGAACTGGGGTTTCAGTGTCGACAGAGAGACAGAGAATGGGGTTTTGATGTTTTAAGCCATATATAGAGAATGAGAGAGGAAGGGTTAAGGTAAGAGAAACACAGTAATTAACCTTTACGCACCACCCCCCTTCCCCCCCTTCCCCAGCCACCGTGACTCGAGCACCTGGGGCCCTTTTCCCTTAGTCATAATTACGTGAGGGGTCCCTGCACAAGATTCTAAAAGGCAAAGGTAGTCTCATAGCAGATATTGCTGTAGGGTGTGAAGTGTTAGAGACTTCACCATACTAGGTCCAGCATTTGAGAGGTGGGGGTGACCAGTGCCCTTCCTCATCGACTTTCTCTTCCCTAACTCAACGAACAGTCAACACAAACGTTTACGAAACCTTATTTACGTCATAGGGTACCAGTGTAACGAGTTTTGGTAGAGAGGAAGTAGGAACGTTGGTATAGACACTATGAGTTATATTGAGTAGGAGAGAGAGAGAGAGAGAGAGAGAGAGAGAGAGAGAGAGAGAGAGAGAGAGAGAGAGAGAGAGAGAGAGAGAGAGAGAGAGAGAGAGAGAGAGAGAGAGAGAGAGAGAGAGAGAGAGAGATAGAGAGAAAGAGAGAGAGAGAGAGAGAACGAACGAACGAACGAACGAACGAACGAACTTTATTTTCAAAGGGTTGAGAATTGGGCACGCAGGCCCGTCTGACATTCTGCCCTTCCTTTCTCTCATCTTTTATACTGATTTCATTTATTCTCACATACATTTTACCCATCAATTCAAGGAATTCAACGTTATAAAATGGAGAGAGAAAATGGATGATACTGGAGAAAAAAGGAAACACGGAGAGAGATACAAGAGGGGTACCTTATGAATTTCAGTTTGTTTTTAATGGAAGGGCGCCCTCTGTTGCAAAGAACAAGACAGAGACACAAGGAGGAATTAAAATAAAACCGGCCATGAATAAAAACCCGCGCTGTCAACGAAAAACAAGATGAGCGAAATGGGTTTAATGCAAGCCCAGCTACAATTACTCAATGTATACCTAATACTGTTTGTTGGTTAACCCTGTTAGGCCGTTGTGCTAACGTCAGCGATTTGAAAAGACTGGTAAATATAGAATTGCGCCTAACAGACAACAAACAGCCTACCCCGGGGACGTTAGCAACGCTGATGAGCCGAACACAAGTAACTGTTTTAAATAGGACAGTGTTCAGACAAGACTGAAAGATTCTATCTATCTATCTATCTATCTATCTATCTATCTATCTATCTATCTATCTATCTATCTATCTATCTATCTATCTATCTGTCTGTCTGTCTGTCTGTCTGTCTGTCTGTCTACCTACCTACCTACCCACCGACCGGCCGATCTATCTATCTATCTATCTATCTATCTATCTATCTATCTATCTATCTATCTATCTATCTATCTATCTGTCTGTCTGTCTGTCTGTCTGTCTGTCTGTCTGTCTGTCTGTCTACCGACCGACCTATCTATCTATCTATCTATCTATCTATCTATCTATCTATCTATCTATCTATCTATCTATCTATCTATCTATCTATCTATCCCTCTGTACGCCCATCTGCCTGAATGCCCGCATGCCTGTATGTGTCCATCTGTATGTCTGTTTACCGGTTTATCTTTCCATCCATCCATCGATCTAACATTCTGTTTGTCTGATATTTACACAAACACATACACCACATCATGGAAACAAATTACTACGGACACCATACCTGCAAGTACACATCATTGACGTAGTGCAGTCTTGTCGTAAAAGGGTCAGCTTCCGCGGGGTTTATTTCTTTCTAATCATGAGTTTTGCCTCGTTTCAGCGAGGCACGCTCCGTTCAATTTTGACACAAAATCCGTCGGTTATATTAGAGCGCATATCCAAAGTTACGCAATTATTTATTTTTTTATTATTTATTTTTTAAATAATGCGTTTTATTTCAAGAACTTATTGAGCCTTTCATAAACACTTCAAGTTGGCATCATTAAGGTCATCATCATCACCATCGTCATCACCATCGTCATCACCATTATCAACGTCATCATCATCGCCAAGGTCATCATCAACGACATCATCATCACCAACGTCATCATCAACGTCATCACCATCACCAACGTCATCACGATCACCAACGTCATCAGCACCAAGGTCATCATGATCATCATCAACGTCATCAGCAACGTCATCAACGTTATCAGCAACATCAACATCATAATCATCATCTACATAATCATAATCAGCAACGTCATCACCATCATCATAATCAACGTCATCTTCATAATTATCAACGTCATCATAATCATCATCAACGTCATCATAATCATCAACTTCATCATCATTAGCAACGTCATCATTATCAACATGATTGTGATCGTAATAATCAACGCCATCATTGTTATCAACGTCATCATCATCATCAACATCATCATCATCGTTTACGTCATCATCATCATCAACGTCATGGACAACGTCATCAGCAGCGTCATCATCATCATCACCATTAACATCGTCATGATCATTTCCCTTTCAGCTCCCCAGGGAGCACAGGTCTCAACAAACGTATGCCAAGTCTTCATGTCCCGTGCCATGTCGCTGTCATCCCCTTTAAGTTTGTCTCCAGTTCTCTTCTCCATGTGTTCTTAGGTCTCCCCCTACTTCTCTTACCCTGGGGATTACAGAATACTTCCTTGTAATGCTATCAACAGGTTTCCTCAATGTGTGTCCTATCCATCTCCAGCTGCTTCTTCTCATTTCTCGTCCTACTGGCACTTGTCTGGTTCTTGTCACACCATTTCAATCCTTCTATTTTACGACCCATGACGGGTTACGGGCTGAGATGATGATGATGATTTTAAGAAGCATCCTTGTATGAAAGTCTGTAGCTTTTTCGTTGTTATCGTTGTTGTTCTCCGTGTTTCACAGCCATACAATTCATTCATTCATCGTAGCGGTTATTATTCTGGGTCCAACGGCTTCCCATTCAATGAGTGCTTTATGTGCTTCTTTAGATAACGTAAGAGCTACCCCTTCACTGTGGTGTGAACTTTCGTCTTCATGTCCTGAGGACAGCACCAATTCACCTGTGATGAGTTTCTTCCTGTCTACCCCCTTCCACTTTGTTTCACACAGTCCCATAACCTCGATTTTTATATTCCTTCATTTCTGCTGCTACTTGTGCCACTTTCCCTTGTTCGTTTAATGTCCGAACATTCCAGGTGACATGCATGTGTGGTAAAGTGGGATGATATAAATATTTATAGGGACTTAGTGTACTGACTGAGATCAGCTGTGAAGGTATCTGTATCTAATATGTGTAGTGTTTTACAGATAACCTTACTTACTGCCACATATTTATATCTCAGTCAGAATTATTCTGGAATATTGTGTTGGCAACGTTATATGTCTAGGGTTATGCAAATGATGAAGTGTAAGTCACCACAACAACAACAGATAAACAATTTAATTATTCCACCACACTTGACAATACTGTGACACTCACAAACAGTCAACACTCTAGAAGACTATCTTAAAAGATTCAATGATAAATTTCAGATATGTACATATGTATTGATTTTCTCTACAATAGTGATCCTGATTCAACTACACAGTGAACCAGGCAATATAATAACATGTAATTTCAAATATTATGTACACAGATATAAATGTGGTCTTTGCATTGACATACAATATTAGTATTCTATGTGTGTGAGTTGTGATGTGGTAATATGAGGTAATACTGGTTTTGTTCTTCAAGATAGATTCTTATTAGACATCATGACTGCATGTGCTTGTGTATGTTTGGAACTAGTATTGGAGATGGTCTCAGTTCCGAACATTAAAACAATTAATTGCCCCTCTTTAATTAAGTTAGTGTCATTTACGAGGGGTACATAGTGTTGAGCTCTTTTGGCCACAGTGGGCTTAACTTTCGTGATGGCGGCAGGCAAGGACTCCTCTGCTCGACTATTCACTGTTTCTGAAGACACCTCACTGGTTACTATAGGGACCCAAGAGTATGTTGTAGCCTCTGGATTCAGCAAACGCTCAGACCAGGTGCGGCTTCAATAACTAGGACCACAGTCCCTGAAACAAGAAGGATGTACCTCCTACTTCAGAACCAATTTATACTATCTGGCTAGACTGAGCACAATACATCACAAACACAGAGTTCAGAGCTTTAGTTTAACTGCTATCTTCTTCTGAAGCAGCTTACTCCAGTATTAACCTCCTTAATGGTTACTACGCCTCTGCACTTTCAGCTATAAGTCCTTCCATATCATAAGGTAGGTGTCAGTGTACTATGTGGTAATTCCATGTATTTTGACTTTTCTCCGACACCTTCTGTTCAGGTTGGAGCAATATATATATAGATATAGGCCTTGTCTCATGTTCGCTACTGAACTGCACATATATACAGACATAAATTATCAATGTACATTCAATTTTCATTAAAAAGAGATCAAATATTTCAACCTACCAAAATTCAAGGAAATAAACACAGATACGTTGACTAGCACTGAATGTAGGCACAAATACTGGCACAAATTCCCATCTGCTTATGTTCCAGGCTTTTATTTAGCAAAAATATGAGCTGGCTTCAACGCACTGTTGCTTTATCAAGCTTATTTGAACTAGTGGTCTCGAACTAACGCTATCAATTAACTATATTAACAGACCTAACCAATCAGGCCATCTCTACCCAATCGTTTGAAAAAAAGTACTCTTACTTCCGTCTCCCTTGACAACAAAAGATAGCATTTATAGTCCGACTAATCGTGTTTAGCCTTACATATCATTCCATCCAATCAATTCAAATGTAACTTGTGGCCTATTTCCGTACAATGGTGGTTTAAAATTCTGCCACTGAGCGACTCCGAGTTTTTAGGTTGTCTGACACCCTCATTATTTTCTTTTGCCTATAATTTATTAATTCCTGGACTATTTGCGTAACACTTAACATATTCTGTGTCAGCAAGCCCTAAGGAATCCAAATATCTCAATCTAAGGGAGCTAGGTGGCTGCGTTCAAAATGTGCATTTTCTACCACCTCCTGTTCACTTCAATCCCCATGTGGTGTCTGGGTACTGTCATGTTTTCAAACGTAAATCCATCTAATGTCATCTTTCCTAATAAGCGTTTTCCAGGTTTTTTTAAAACCTAACTCTGGGAAGGGTAGTGTTTTTATCACTGTCCGTCTGAAAAAAAGTTAGTGCATGTGGCCTTACACGCGTGATAGTAGTAATTGTATATCGCGTTACGCTTGTTGGGGGTGGCATTAATAGCGAGACGCGTGTTTAGTGTTGCATGCGTTCCTGATTTTCAGCCCTCCCTTCTTTCCATCCTACATCCATCTGTCCATTCGTAGTGTAATTAATTTAGGTCATACGCAGTGTGCCTCTCAATGTTTTTTTCTTAGAAATGCAATACCCGTTTTAATGTGTTGTGGAAACGCTTGTATTATGCAGTGGCTTATATTTAACGTGGAAACGTTACAATTTGCAGACGAAGCATAAAACAAAGGGGATTTCGAGTACTGTCATTGTGACAGCACTGTTCTTTACCATTCTTCTTCCTTTTATAGAATTTATTTGTTAGGCTTTACATTTACTTTTAATTTATATATGTGGATTAGAATTTCTCACGACAAATCCTCCCCTCTTAAAACAGACGTTATATGTCAGTCTATAATTCTATATACACATAGAGAAATTTATTATTATTTCTGGGGCTTACGGTGATTCTCATCACACGGATGGCGGCTTAAAAAATCCGCTCCCAGATTTGTTTTTCCACTTATATACTCTATGCTAAACTCAAATGGCTGTAGCAATAATGACCAACGGAGTAATCTAGTGTTCTCATGCCTAGCTTGTGCTAGAAACGACAAGGGTTTGTGATCCGTTTGCAACTTAAATGCCTTCCCATACAGATAAATATTGAATTTCTTTATCGCCCATATTACTGCAAGACATTCTTTTTCGCTAGTTGAGTAGTTGGTTTCAGCTTTATTCAACTTTCTGCTAGCATATGCCACTGGGCTTAATTCCCCATCCAATGCATCTGATTTCTGTAGCAGAGTTGCACCTAACCCAATATTACTGGCATCCGTTCTTACTACAAATTCCTGACTTAAGTCAGGTAGTTTCAAAATAGGTTTACTTGTGAGCTTTTCCTTCAATTCTTGGTAAGCCATTTCACATTGTGGTGTCCATGTAATTCGATCTGGGTTTCCTTTACGTGTCAAATCAGTTAACGGTGCACATATGGAATTAAAGTTTTTGATATACTTTTGGTAGAAACCACATAATGAGACAAAGGATCTCACGTCTTTCTTGGTTTGTGGTCTCGGGGCTTTCTTTAGTTTCTCCAAATTCTTTGGGTCAGGGGTCATATTTCCCTGATAAACTGTGTGTCCCAGGAATTCCAATTCTTTACATCCAACGCAACATTTGGTTGGTCGGGCTGTTAAATTCGCTTCCCTAAGTCGATTAAACAGCATGTTCAGAGAGTCAATGTGTTCCTCAAAGGTTTCTGTTGCTATAAGGATATCATCCATGAAATTTGTAATGCATGGGTTATTCAGAGGGTCCAATAATTTTCTCATCATTCTAGAGAAGACACTAGGTGCATTCTTCAATCCAAATGGCAATCTGTTAAACTCATAGTGTCCTTCTGAGGTACTAAAAGCTAGATATGGTCTAACCTCAGGCTTTACTGGAATTTGATAGTATCCTTTACTCAAATCCACTTTTGAGAAATACTTAGCTTTATTTAGCCTGGCAAACAACTGATTTGTATCCGGCAATGGATCCACCTGTCCTTCTGTAATAGCATTCAGTCTCCTGTAATCTATACAGAGTCTATGTTCTCCAGAGGGTTTCCTTAAAAGTACAACACTGGAACTATACGAAGATTCACTGTGTGAAATAATTCCTTCCTTCAACAAATAGTCTATCTCTTCCTTCAAAGCTTTCTCCTTAGCAAAAGGAATCGAATAAGGCTTCATACAGACAGGTGTGGGGTCTATCAGTTTCATATCATATTCCAATAAGTTTGTATGCCCCGGTCGATCTGTTAACACCTCTGTATGATTATCTAGAACCTGTTGCACTCTCTCCTTCTGATTTTTCGTTAAATGCGTACTGATTTTCACCTGTGCCGCTGTCTCACAGGGGTGTAATGGATATTCAAATGATGAAAGTGGTTCCTTCTTCATCTCCATTGCAATGGACAAGGTTAGCAAGTGTGTCTCTTCCTGATGTTCTCTTTCCAAATATTTCTTCAGGAGATTCACATGATAGATTTTTTCTTTCCCCTTCTTATCTATCTTATAATTGGTTCTAGACACCTTCTCTAGAACTGTATATGGACCTTGCCATCCAATTTGTAACTTATTCTGATTTCCGGGTAAAAGAAGCAGTACCTTCTCTCCCACAGCCAAATCTCTGTCTTTTGCCTTCCTGTTATAATAAGCAGCATGTTTCTTGATGGCTTGTTTCAAATTTTCATTGGCAAGTTTCCAGCCAGTTTTTAAACGAGTGGTCAGCTCATTTACATATTGGTATGAGGATGTAATATTTTCCTCTGCTTTTTCATCCGTCCACGTTCTTAACAGTGCTTCAAGTGGACCTTTTATTGGCCTTCCAAACAATAATGTTGCCGGGGCCATACCGGTTGAACTATGGGGTACCTCCCGATAAGCAAAGAGGGCGGCGTGAAGGTACTGATCCCATGTATCTGGTTTTTCGTGTGCCAACTTTCTCAGGATCGACATCAACGTGCCGTTAAATCTTTCCACTTGGCCGTTCCCTTGGGGATGATACACACTACAATGGTAGTGTTTGGCCTGGAAGATCCTGAAAACTTCTTCAGTTAGTTTCCCCTTGAACTGAGAGCCATTATCAGTCAAGATTTGATTGGGAAAGCCTAACCTTGTGAAAATTGTGAGTAATGCCTCTGCCACATGTTTAGAATCAATCGATGACAGGGCTACCGCCTCTCCCCACATAGAACAAGTGTCCACCAGAGTCAGAATGTAGCTGTTCCTTCTCTTAGTTCGAGTGAGAGGTCCCACAAGATCCACGGCAACTCTCTCAAAGGGTGTTCCCACTATGGGCATTTCTCCCAGAGTTGCTGGTGCAGTCCAATGCTTAGGTGCTACTCGTTGGCACTCTGGACAGGATTTTACATATCGTTTGATATCTTCAGTTATTCCTGGCCAGAAATAGTGACAAGCTATTCGCTGTCCTGTTGCGCTGATCCCCATATGACCACTGAAGGGAATCGCGTGCCCTAGTTCCAACACTTTAGTCCTATATGAAGTGGGAAGGACCAGCTGTCCGTGACCATTGGATTCAGATCCAGCCTTCCTATAAATCAGTTTGTTCTTCATATAGAATTCTCCCTTGCCTGGAGGTGTATGTGATTTGGGCAACTTCTTGAAACACGGCTTGAGTGTTTTGTCCTCCGCCTGTGCCTTCCTCATCTCATCTGGATGAGTATTTATTGGATTTTCCTCCTCCTTTTTAGACTGTGATCTGGTCTGCACTGTTGCCAATATCACAGGTCTCTTGGGATTCCCCAAGAAGACATCTCTACACCCCAATATCAGAGGGTAGATTGGCTCATTTATCACTGCTGCTTTTATGATTCCTTCCACATATCGCGTTTTCACCTTTATCCGGGCGACGGGAAGTGTCATGGTAGCTACATCCTTGGTTGCAGTTTGAATCTCCACTGTTTCTGTGGTGTATTGATCCGCCTGCACCAGGTGAGAACTCACAACGGAATCGTAATCTAAACCGGTATCATATAAACATCTTATAGTGACACCATTACAGATGACATCTTCACACACTGGGGGGTGGTATGGTTCCTGTAGTTCTGCAGGTTTGACTTTTTTTTCCTTTTTCCCCGATGTCATAGCAGCACAATGAGGAGGTTTCCTTCTACAATGGTCAGTGTCATGATTGTTCATCTTACAATTCTTACACCACCTTTTCCCTTGGTTGAAGGATTTTCTTTCATCATATTTCCTTTCATCGAATTGTGGGTTTTTATTTTTATTTTCATACCGTGGCCTATCAAATTGGTGCTTACCTTTGTTTTGATCCCTATGATCAAATTTATTAAAGTTCTGTGGTGCCCTAAAATTATCCACCTGTTTCTTTTTATTACCTGATACTTCTGCTTGGGCCGCTTGATACCTTTCTGCAACATTTAGCAACTCACCCAGTCTCTCTGCACCTTGTTCCATGAGAAACTTTCTCAGGTCTGGAGCCATGGACTCTCTTAATTGTTCTATAAGGATCATTTCCTTAAGATCTTGGGTTTTCCCCAGAGAAGTCCATTTCTCCAAGTATGTCTCTATCCGTGCAGAGAACTGGTGATAGGTTTCACCTGACAGTAGTTTAGCATTCCTAAATTTTTTTCTGTAAAATTCTGCGTTCTTCTCATATCTTAACAAAAGAGCCTGCTTTAGCATGTCATAATTTTCCTGATCATCTCTGTGCATTTTGGCAAAAACTTCATAAGCTGCCCCACGAAGTCCTTGAGATAACTTTAAGCTCCACCTTTTCTCTCTCTAACCCATATGTGGTAGCTAATAATTCGTATCTATTTATATAGCTCTCAATATCATCGTCTTTCTCAACAAAATGATCTAAATGAAAGTTCATAGCTGAGGTTGAGGCTCCCTGAGTAGCAGTAGCATCAGAGGCAAAGGGACTGGCACCATTTTCAGGAGCATGGCCCTGAAACTCAAACTCCCTTAGTCGTAGCTCATGTTCCCTTTGTAATCTCTTCTCCTCCTTTTCTGCTTCCCTTTCTGCAGCTAATCTCTTCTCTTCCCTTTCTGCAGCTAATCTCTTCTCTTCCCTTTCTGCAGCTAATCTCTTCTCTTCCCTTTCTGCCTTTTGTTCTTCTACTTGGAGCCTCTTAATCTCCCTATCAGCCTCCAATGCTTTAGCCTCTTTGTCAGCCTCAATCTGCAACCTCTTAATTTCTTTTTCAGCCTCTAACCTTCTTTCGGCCTCAAACCTTCTTTCTTCGCGTTCAATAAATTTGTCACATTCAGTAGTGACATAGGTAATCATAACTTGCCCATCTAATCCCAACTCTTTTGCAGTCTGTACAGCCGCAGATCGAAATTTGGCCAGGTCCGCCATTTTATATCAGGTAATTAAATAAAATATCTAACTAAACAATATAATCTGTAATTATATATCCAATGGACAAAACAGGCACCAAGAGCTCAACCTTATTTAATTCCACCCAAGGATACCTTTTAACTTTTTATATTCCCTGAAGTGAATTACCCCCAATATTTATACTAGTAAAGGATTCAATATCCCGGACCGGACCCCAATATATGTGGTAAAGTGGGATGATATAAATATTTATAGGGACTTAGTGTACTGACTGAGATCAGCTGTGAAGGTATCTGTATCTAATATGTGTAGTGTTTTACAGATAACCTTACTTACTGCCACATATTTATATCTCAGTCAGAATTATTCTGGAATATTGTGTTGGCAACGTTATATGTCTAGGGTTATGCAAATGATGAAGTGTAAGTCACCACAACAACAACAGATAAACAATTTAATTATTCCACCACACTTGACAATACTGTGACACTCACAAACAGTCAACACTCTAGAAGACTATCTTAAAAGATTCAATGATAAATTTCAGATATGTACATATGTATTGATTTTCTCTACAATAGTGATCCTGATTCAACTACACAGTGAACCAGGCAATATAATAACATGTAATTTCAAATATTATGTACACAGATATAAATGTGGTCTTTGCATTGACATACAATATTAGTATTCTATGTGTGTGAGTTGTGATGTGGTAATATGAGGTAATACTGGTTTTGTTCTTCAAGATAGATTCTTATTAGACATCATGACTGCATGTGCTTGTGTATGTTTGGAACTAGTATTGGAGATGGTCTCAGTTCCGAACATTAAAACAATTAATTGCCCCTCTTTAATTAAGTTAGTGTCATTTACGAGGGGTACATAGTGTTGAGCTCTTTTGGCCACAGTGGGCTTAACTTTCGTGATGGCGGCAGGCAAGGACTCCTCTGCTCGACTATTCACTGTTTCTGAAGACACCTCACTGGTTACTATAGGGACCCAAGAGTATGTTGTAGCCTCTGGATTCAGCAAACGCTCAGACCAGGTGCGGCTTCAATAACTAGGACCACAGTCCCTGAAACAAGAAGGATGTACCTCCTACTTCAGAACCAATTTATACTATCTGGCTAGACTGAGCACAATACATCACAAACACAGAGTTCAGAGCTTTAGTTTAACTGCTATCTTCTTCTGAAGCAGCTTACTCCAGTATTAACCTCCTTAATGGTTACTACGCCTCTGCACTTTCAGCTATAAGTCCTTCCATATCATAAGGTAGGTGTCAGTGTACTATGTGGTAATTCCATGTATTTTGACTTTTCTCCGACACCTTCTGTTCAGGTTGGAGCAATATATATATATAGATATAGGCCTTGTCTCATGTTCGCTACTGAACTGCACATATATACAGACATAAATTATCAATGTACATTCAATTTTCATTAAAAAGAGATCAAATATTTCAACCTACCAAAATTCAAGGAAATAAACACAGATACGTTGACTAGCACTGAATGTAGGCACAAATACTGGCACAAATTCCCATCTGCTTATGTTCCAGGCTTTTATTTAGCAAAAATATGAGCTGGCTTCAACGCACTGTTGCTTTATCAAGCTTATTTGAACTAGTGGTCTCGAACTAACGCTATCAATTAACTATATTAACAGACCTAACCAATCAGGCCATCTCTACCCAATCGTTTGAAAAAAAGTACTCTTACTTCCGTCTCCCTTGACAACAAAAGATAGCATTTATAGTCCGACTAATCGTGTTTAGCCTTACATATCATTCCATCCAATCAATTCAAATGTAACTTGTGGCCTATTTCCGTACAATGGTGGTTTAAAATTCTGCCACTGAGCGACTCCGAGTTTTTAGGTTGTCTGACACCCTCATTATTTTCTTTTGCCTATAATTTATTAATTCCTGGACTATTTGCGTAACACTTAACATATTCTGTGTCAGCAAGCCCTAAGGAATCCAAATATCTCCATCTAAGGGAGCTAGGTGGCTGCGTTCAAAATGTGCATTTTCTACCACCTCCTGTTCACTTCAATCCCCATGTGGTGTCTGGGTACTGTCATGTTTTCAAACGTAAACCCATCTAATGTCATCTTTCCTAATAAGCGTTTTCCAGGTTTTTTTAAAACCTAACTCTGGGAAGGGTAGTGTTTTTATCACTGTCCGTCTGAAAAAAAAAGTTAGTGCATGTGGCCTTACACGCGTGATAGTAGTAATTGTATATCGCGTTACGCTTGTTGGGGGTGGCATTAATAGCGAGACGCGTGTTTAGTGTTGCATGCGTTCCTGATTTTCAGCCCTCCCTTCTTTCCATCCTACATCCATCTGTCCATTCGTAGTGTAATTAATTTAGGTCATACGCAGTGTGCCTCTCAATGTTTTTTCTTAGAAATGCAATACCCGTTTTAATGTGTTGTGGAAACGCTTGTATTATGCAGTGGCTTATATTTAACGTGGAAACGTTACAATTTGCAGACGAAGCATAAAACAAAGGGGATTTCGAGTACTGTCATTGTGACAGCACTGTTCTTTACCATTCTTCTTCCTTTTATAGAATTTATTTGTTAGGCTTTACATTTACTTTTAATTTATATATGTGGATTAGAATTTCTCACGACAGCATGGCAGAGAACAGTGTTATTATTCTTTGCTCCTCTTTCGGGCCCCGGTAACACACGGGTGTTGGTGTCTTTTGATCTCCTTGTATTTCCTAATGCAATGAATACTCCTTTAGGCTTTTGTATTCTTTTACCGATATCATTGTCTGACCCTCCAACATTGTCTATATTTCTGCCAAGGTATATGTTATGATTCTACATCTCGTAATGGTGTTTCAGCATATGGCTATTCATAATTTAATAGCAATCAATATTACTGTTACTCAATCACATCTAGCGACTCCTTACACGGAGCAACTTGCGTTTACTCACGCCAAGTGATAAATCACCCTGTAAGTACTTTCGACCACTCGGAAACACGTACTGCTCTCACCGGGCCTGTGAGCCCCAGGGTGTGTCGTTAGTGAGAAACTGATTCGCCAGGGAAAGTATAGTTCGCTTCCATTAAATTCTCATTTACGACCAGTCTAGATTTCTAGTATGGCGGTGTCAATTACCGCCGTCTGAAAACTCGCGTCTGCTCGTTACACTTCTTTACATAATCTCGTCAGATCTCAGTGGAAATGAGTTTCCGAGATTTCCTCGTAAAACTGAAATAGAGGGTGAATCATGAGAGTGTTATAACGATTTTTGTGGGATTGAGGGAATAAGCCACAGAAAAGGATCACTACAGAAGAAATGAAGGGAGTGCGGAAGGAATAAGGAAGTGGACGACAAAGATAGACCAGGTAAGGAATGAAAGAAGATACAGTACTGAGATTTATGGTGACTTTTTTTACGATGGTGGGACGTTGATGATGTTGTTTTGATCACGATGATGATGATGTTGGTGTTGATGATAATGATGTTTTGATGGCGATGATGATGATTATGATGATGGTCATGATCATGGTGTTTATGATGATAATGTTGATGATGAGTTTAAGATCGGCTGCTTGACTTACTTTTCCCACAAATATTCTGATTACTCTCTTTCTCATCCCTCGTCTCTTTCTGGTGGGCTCCAGTTGAGTCTGGATAAATTTGTTGTTTTTATTTTTATTTTTTTTTTTTATTTAAAAGAAGCCTACATATTATCCGTTTCCAATTTCTCTCCTTAAGAGGCGCATTTTAAGTCAAAACAGCACAAAAACAAAAATTGGGATTAATCTATATTCGGATAATTTATATTCTAAATATGTCACAATCTTTTGTCAGAACACATTTTAAATAGGTGTATTTTTAGATACAAATTTTAAAATTCTGTATCTTAGGATTTAGATAAGTTATCTAAAATCGAAATTGACAAAAGTTTTAAAATACAATGATAAGCTTTCATTTCAACACGCAGGCCCATCTGACATTCTGCCCTTCCTTTCTCTCACCTTTCATACTGAATTCATTTATTCTCACATGCATTTTACATATCAAATTCAAGGAATTCAACGTTGTAAAGTAAAATAAAATAGCACACTCATATTAACATTAACTGCTTATAAGCATGACACAAAATATGTTGAAAAGTACAAACATCGTCATTAGAACCTACAGCTGACATTATAAGAAAGGATAATCCGATTAGGGGGGCATGTAGTCAGAACTCATAAAGTATTCGAAAGGTCTACGATTGTATGAATGGGGACTGAGGTTGTTTCATAGGTTATGTATATATATTTAACTAATAAACTGTATAGCCGCCTAGATTATTACTTAGCTAGTTAATATATCGCTCGTGATGTCTGTGATAAGTATTTACATATAGGTAAAATCTTTCATTTGAGAGGTTGGGGACTCTTTCTTTATCGAGATTTCATGGAAATAATCTTATTAGCATCTGATGAGTGGTGGCCACGGAAAGGACTCTCATTATCTCTGATAAGTGGTCAGTACAATAGTACCATTAGTCGTGTTCGTTCGATTTTTCGTTTATTTTCATTTTACAGTGCCCCGTTGTGTGAAGCGTGGGGGAGCGTCCGAATTATACTCGCCTTCAACAGGGTGGCTACATCCGGTGGCACCTTACACTGTCTCATTTTCGTCTTTCGTGACAAAGGAACTCTGAACCTTTATCTTTCGTGCAGACATTGGGAGTTGTTTGTCACGTCCAAGGAACGGTTCAGTCGTTAACGGTTTATATAAAGATGGCTGAAATTAGACTCTTAATGTCACAAAATATACAGTGTCAGATACATTTCTTTTCCGTTTTCTTCTCTTTTTATCTTTTCATTCTTTGTAAGTACAGTGAGACTCTCAGTCTTTGGAAGAAATATAGGTCCTTTTCTTCTTCCTCCACTTCTGAATTATCTTCCTATTATTCGCCTTCTTCCTCTTTATCGTCTTCCTTTCCATACTGACCTTCCTACTCGTCCTCATATTCTTGTTTAGTTTTTCCTTGATCTTTTCCCCTCATTTTCTTTCACTTCTGTTTCATAATTTTTTTAATCTAATTAATTTATCTTCTTATCTTCTTCTTCCGCTCATCGTCTCTTTTATTTTTTTTTTCGTCTTCTTCATTAACTGTTGTCATGAATATTTATGAGACTTAAAACTAAGGTGACCATGCGTCCCGGTTTTTCCGGGACAGTCCCGGTTTTCGACCATTTTTGATAATTTGTCCCGACTTTTTTTCGATGCAATCCGGGACGCCAATTTGTCCCGGTTTTGGACGAATTTGCCAATTTGGCATAAATCTCACAGATTAAAAAACAAAAATTATTATTCCGTGGCTGACTTGAGGGAATTTTTAATTATTAGTGAACTGGCGCCGAAACAGCACAAGAGGTTGTCAGGACCCTTAGTTTTGTAGTTCCAATGTGATATTCGCAGTTATTTGAAATTTTAGGTAGTGGTAAAGTACCAAGATTTTGCGTATGGTTTACGTTTATTCAATTTAAACGGTGAACTAATTGTGCATATTTTGTTATTGTTGTAAGAAAATGGTACCAAAGCGTAAATGCAGTTTCAATGAAGATTTACAAAAGGAATATCCGTTTATTAAAAAAAGTACATCAAACTTCAATGTACGATGCAATATATGTGCCTCCGGGTTTTCGATAAGCCATGGTCGACGTGGTGATATTAAGAACCACATAAGCAGTGAGAAACATAAGAGAGCCGTCGTTACAGCTGCATCAAGATCGTCGATAACCACTTTCTTCAGAGCGGATAAAATTGGTGACCAAGAAGAGCAATTAGCTGCTATAGAAGGCGCCTTTGCATACCATACAGTGCTGCACAATCATACTTTCAGGTCTATGGATTGCACATCAAAATTACTTCAGGTTACTTTAGAGCCAAAATGTGCATGTGCACGTACGAAAACAGAAGCCATTATTCGAAATGTCTTGGCACCCCATATTCTAAATGAGTTAAGGTGTGACCTAGAAAAGTCTACATTTATTTCTGTACTGACAGATGCATCCAACCACAAAGAATTCAAGATTTTTCTTTTGCTTGTCAGATACTTTGACCACAGTAATGGAGTGAAAATTAAAATATTATTAAAAGTCATTGCCAGGTGAAACATCTGATATTGTAAGTAGTTTTCTTAATGACTGCATAACTGAAAATGTTTTAGACAGGAAAGTAGTTGGATTATGCGCAGACAACACAAATTCCAATAATTTTGGAGGTGCTGAAAGGAAAGGACAGAACAATGTTTTCAAAAAACTGCAAGAAAACCTTGGACATGGTCTTATAGGAGAAGTTGGTGTGCAGATCATATTTTCCACAACACTGTTCGAACATCTGCAGATGTACTTCCTGTTGATGTCGAGCTGATTATTGCGAAAATTTATCTACTCTTCAAATCATACACAGTACGATTTGAAATACTCAAGGAGTTTGCCAGTTTTGTGGAAACAGACTTCCAGATGATCTTAGGTTATGCTCAGACTAGGTGGCTTGCTCTGCTGCCTGCTGTTAAAAGGGTTCTTCAGATGTTCCTGCCTCTAAAATCATATTTTCAATCTCAAGACAGATGCCCAGTTTTTATACAGACATTCTTTGAAAATCCTCTATCTCAGGCAAGGCTTGTTTTTTGTTCACAGTCAGGCCTCTCCCTTCCACGAAGCAGTGCAAAAAATAGAGGGACAGACGGTCACTGTGTTTGAAGCCATTGACAGCATCAACAGGTTGAAAACTATTTTGAAGTCCAAACTGGAAGACTGTTTCTTGCCATCAAGAGTTAAGCTAATGCTTGAAAAGCTGGAAATGGAAGGACTTCCAAAGGAGAATGTGAAAAAGTTTCATGCTAGAGTTTCTTCGTTCTATGAAACAGCTTTCAATTATTTGAATAAATGGGCTGCAAAAAATTTTCAAGACCTAGAATCCTACAGCTGGGTAACGCTGAACAGAATACCAATTTGGGCAGATATTGAGATATCATCATCACTAGTGATTCAAACATTACCTTCAGCCCACTTTACAGAAACTGAAATTTATGACGAATATGTCTATATGAAGCAGTTTGTTACTTCTCAGAAAATTAGTGAATGGAGGGCCAAAAAAACATTGCCACCACAACGTTCGATTGAAATGGTTTCCCACTTCAAAAAACAATAATGTGACATTTTCAAATATTTTGAAGTTGGCAGAGTTTTTTTTCTGTCTACCTGGAACAAATGCTGCCACAGAAAGAGTGTTTTCTTTGATGAACAGCTTATGGGCAAGGGATAAAACACAGCTAGGTGTTGAAACTTTGAAACTATGTTGACAACCAAAGTGAACTGTGAGGAAACATGTGTCGAGTTTTTTTTAAGATGCTGCTTGCAAAGAAGGACCTATTGATAAAAATCCACTCATCTGAAAAGTACAGTAACTCAGCTTCACCTAAGTAAGGATTATTGATGTTTTTCTCTCTTATTAGTTTAAGTAGTTAAACTTATACAGTAAAATGTATGTTATTCAATGTTATTCAAATGTATATATAAAATGTATATTATTTTAAATTGACATCAACTTGATTTTTCCGGGACATGTCCCGACTTTTGACCTTTTCTTTACCCTTTTGTCCCGATTTTTTGCATTGAAATAGGTCAAATCTACTATTTTGTCCCTGATTAGGGTTTTGAAAATATGGTCACCTTACTTAAAACACACACATAAACACACACATATACACACACAAAGCGCCACCTTTGGCTAGACAAGCAGTCTGAGTGATGGTTAATCACTATTACACAATTGAATCGTGCCATCAATTCATTTTTCCATTTATTTTTAATAATATTTTTCTTATTAATCCCTTTTCTTCGCTTGATTTTCCGCTCATGTTATCTTTTATTTATTCTTCATCGTATAATCTTCTTCTTCTGCATTGACTATTATCGTCAATATCCATGAGAAAATGTAAAAAAAGGAAAAAAAAAACTTCAACGTGCGTTATATGACGAGAAATCTGGCTGATAGTTGAACTGGTTAAATACTTTTATATTTTTAAACCATGATATCACTCTTTTTTTTCCCCCATTGACTTCCAAGGGATGTACATTCTATTGTCCCAGTGTCAAAGATACTCTCTGTGGGATGATGCGATTGCTGTTTGTCTATTTATTTCAACCATTTTATCTTCCGCAAATCTAGATACTAAACCGATAGATGAGCTCCGTGTAGTTTTGAAGACATGAAACAAGAGTTATGATTGGTGCACTCTCAGACATGCCGTACTTGGCGACTAATATAAGGCAAGCCCATCATCTTTTATATTAAGTTTAAACAGTAATTTTTTATATTGTATTTTACTAACTAGTGTAAAAGCCCGTCATAAGACGGGAATTAATTTCAAAAGCACCAATACCTAACGGCAATTTTACTTATTCAAAAGTATTTAAAAAAACAACTGTGCATCACCACAGTACATGAACTGCGTAGCAGCATCGAGGAACCCAATGTGTGTATACGGGATCACACATTCTATAAATATTTTTGTGCATACCGTCATTTGCGCACTTTTCTTTGTCGAGTGTTACTATTTTCGAGAGAGTACATGTAAGGGAAACAATACAATTAATGTCTAACTTTCAACCAAAGTTGCATCGCTTAGCGTTAGTGACAGAAAAAGCTGGGATTTTATATATATTGAAATATTTTTGTGCTTACCGTCAGTGGCGCACTTTTCTTTGTCGAGTGTCACTTTTTCGGGAGAGTACATATAAGGGAAACAATACAGTTAATGTCTAACTTTCTACCAAAGTTGCATCCCTTAGCGTTAGTGACAGAAAAAGCTGGGATTTTATATATATTGATAGTCAATGTTGAGTAAGTTATATACATGTTTACACATTTGCCGTATACTGATTGAGAATTACTTATATTATAAGTGTGTTTTTATTAATTATAGTTTTCAGGTGTCTGTGTGTCTTGACGAGCTTACTTGCTCGGTGGAAGCTATGAGGTGCATGGACATGGAAAGGAACAACCTCTATATACAAGACAAATGGTGCTAGTCTCGTGTCAATTAGAGAGACAAATCGTGGTTGAACCAATTAAGTAAGAAGGGCCCCCACTTAATCTGTCCCTAAACTGTAGACACTGACACAAGATGGATTTTGGAGCGACCTCTTTCCGATCTCTCTTTCACTACGGCAGTAATCAGTTACATTTTTGTATTGATTTTATTGCGATTTTTTCCGAGTCGCACCCTTGTCTTTCTCTGTCCACTGTAGCAGATATTTTGTATGTTTCTTCTTACACTCCTCTCATTGATAAGTCACCATGTCTGTTTGTTACACGTCCCTTCCCTAAAGCTTTGCAAAGAGCGGCAGAGATAATATTAACGACAGGCTTGTTGGTGATTCTCAGGTACCGAACCTTGGCCGCTACCGATTAACACTAAAAATCGCCAGCGTATTTTTCTAATTGCTGATAAGGCCAGGGTACGCGACAGGTAAGAGATTCCTTGTCTAGGTGACACATTTTGGACATACAAGGATGACATAATAAATCCCTGTCATTTGCTATGACAAGATTACTTAAGATAGAGTAATAATTTGTTACATCTTACACACGTTGTCGTATGAGTTTACCAATATTTTTTTGGGAGTTGGTACACAAGGGATCGGATATTTTCATGACATATATGGGAGAGGTGGCCTCTCCGTTACATTCAAAATTGTTCCATGTCAGGAATATTTTGAAATTCCCCCCCCCCCCCCCCCCCCCCCCCCCCCCAACCAGCATGTTTGAAATGATTGGAGCTTTTACTAAGCTTCGTAACAAACAGATGTGGGGGAGGACAGTGAATATAACCTGACACGTGTCAGTGTTAAGACACTGTGAAGATCGCTTGCCGAGACGACACAACCAGACCATGCCAGAGTGAAGCCTAGAATTCAAAATTCCATTTTGTCAGAACGGACCTTTTCTTGGAGTATTTATCAGGACTTATAAAATAGCCAAGGAAATCTATATCATTCTAAATAAGGAAATCCAGAATATCTGAGGAAGCTGAACACACGGAGTCAGAGAGGGAATTAAAGTTAAATCTTAACGACCCCAAGTATCGTGTAAAAAGGCATCGGCTAGTAACTTAACTTCTTTTATCTGAGCAAAAAGTCTGTGAGCCAGGATTGGCGTAAGTTGTCAATTTAAATTCTATATTTTCAAAACTAGCATGTGAACTAATATGTATATATTACCATGTGAATATTAATATGTGAAAATCGCTAGTGGATGTCCCAGTCCTTTGAAACTGGCAACCACAGCGCATAGAATGATGATTTCATGAACCACCACTGCACGTGCTAGTGACGGCTTTATTGCTAGTTTCTTAAGGAGAACTAAGCGCATCAGTAGTCCCACGTTCCATATGGAGCAGGGAGGGAAAGATGAAAGAAATGATGTACATTTTAATTATAATACTTCCAGTTTCAAGCCAGTGTAAATGTCGATGTTAACATATTCACTTTAAAATTAATGGAAGTTTCCAACTGTTCAAACCAGTGTAAACATAAATTAAAGCATATTCAATTTATATTGTGAACACTTTTCAATTAGTGGGAACGTAAATGTAAACATATTCTATATGTGCTATTAATCTTTTCATTTAAATGTAAAGTAACTGTAAAAGCTATTCAATTTAAATGTAAAGAAAGATTTCTCTCGAGGGATTAAAGTTAATTCCCATCGAGGGTAAATTCTGAGTAAATGGGATGGTAGAACAGGAGAAAAGAGACACATAAGTATGTGTTGAGAAACGCAATACCCAGGAGAGATGTTTCATTTCTATTCTTTTATCATAGTTGTTGGTGGTGGTACCAGTTGAAGGGCACTATCTCTGGAACAAGAAGGGAACAGTGGCCTGAACTTTAAGACGAGTGACCAACTTTGTAGACTCTCCCTGACACTCCTGGGAACGAGCTGTACCCTATATCCTTGACCAGCGATGAGCGTTATCAGCGATCAGTCCATCAAGAACCAACCCAGCGGGAGCAGAAACAACCACTGGCAGCTAAGTGCAATATATAAGCTGCCAAAGTGAACTCTTTCATAGAACCTACTATCAATCAATGATGAACTTTTTCTTTTAAACTATTCAATTATTTTCAAACTGTTAAAACTTGTTAAAAAGTGATTATTAAATTTTGTTATTTGTAATTTTACAAAAATTTAACTTCAATTTAATCCTTTTAAATGTACTGCATGCTTGTCTCAGTCAGTTTACTACACACACTTTAAACAGAGCTATACCAGAATTACAAGAATTCCACTAAGTAAATCGGAGGTGGGGGCTTGAACGAGCTAAGATTAATCATTGCTTAATTCTTCACAAACGTTGTCAGCAGATTCTAGAATTAATGTGCTCAGCCAATGCAGCATTGTTTTCGCTTATCTGAATACCTTGTGAACTTGATTGAGATAGAAGCGTCATTACCCTTCTATTTACAAATCTGCCAAGAGTAATCTTATGCGAAGGTAGACAACTTTGAAGCCCATTTTAGATACTGTTGAGTTTTGGCCACTGTTGGACCACTACTGCAAAGCAGGGGAGCCACTGCCCCTTTAGGTACCAGTACCCCAGGTTGAGAACAGCTGTCATAGCGCATGTTTCAGCAAAAATTGGAACCATAATATACATTGGACCGAACATTTACTATGCATTACCCTGGAAGTTACAGAAGTTACTGACCTCTGAAAGTTAGACTACTGCTAAGTCCTGATTACCTTTCTTCTTTCTGTGGCACGTAGAGGGCAGCCGTTCCGACGACTTCTTACGTCATAAGTCACAACTCGAACTAGATCGCTGGACACCAGGACAAAGTCTGCCAGTCAAATGTTGAAGGGAGGAGAAGGTTAACGCTGTCAGGAATACATCAGATTGGAACAAAAGATTAGGCGACACCGTATCGTTGAATCATCCCATATCTGCATGTTCAGCTTCACTTAATATCGTGTTCCAGCATAAGAATACACTGGGATCAAAGTTTAAAGTTCAAATAGGGGGTTTTTGACTCCTAGCTAATTCTTGTAGGTACGTCACGTACATAATTAATTATCCATTGTCAAGGCTGCCTTCGTTTTCAATTAAATTGTTTTGTTGATGATGATAATGTACGTAGCGTGAGCTCCAGATACAATGTTGAAACATACGTACGTTTTATGGATATAGGCCTCCAATCCTTGCAGGTAAAAAAGAATACAAAAAGTAAGAGGAGCTTTCATTGCATTGGGAAACATGGAGATCAAAAGAAATCAAGTCCAACACAAAAATAAGAATCCTCAACTCAGATATTCAGTCAGTCCTATTGTAAGAAAAAAGGATCCCACTACACGCCCATTGAGGCATATTAGGAATATGGTGTTAGGCCCATACTTTCTTGACCATCGGCACACTAGGGGTGATGTGGTCAGCATCACGCCGGCCGCCTTAACCTTCCCAGAGTTGCTCTGGTACCCACTTAGGGCTGGGTCGACTCAGAAGCCGTTTGCGGCCTAAAAAAAATCCCACCTCATCTGGGGATCGAAACATAGACCACTGAGCTAGGAAGCCAGTGCACTAACTACTATGCTACCGCGGCTCCCAAGTCCTATTGTATAGCTCTGAAACATGGAGAGCAACAAAAACAACAACCAAAAAGCTAGACTTTCCTAAATGGGTACTTGTTTATAACAGAGGATTAAAATTGTATGACAAGGTCACCAATGTGGAACTGCGGACAGAACCAGACAAGTGCCAGTGAAACAAGCGATGACAAGAAGACGCTGGCGATGGATAAGACACACATTGAGGAAACCTGTTGACAGCATTACAAGGCAGTCCTTGTTCTAAAAACCCCATGGAAAGAGTCCGAGGTCGACCAAAAAACACACGGTGAAGAGAGCTGGAGGCAGAAGTGACAATGATGAGGAAGACGTGGAAAGAACTTGAACTTATGGCATGTGACAGGAGGACTTGGCATGTTTTTGTTGAAGTCCTATGCTCCTTGGGGAGCTAAAGGGTTGTGGTGTGTTTTGATGTTAAGAAGAATGGTGTGCATATAGTTGTACTTGAGTGAGGTCAACTGTGAAGGTCTCTGAGGTAAACAATGAACAACTGTATTACAGAGTACCTTCCTTGTTACCACATTACGATCTCACTCTAAGTTATATTCTTTTTTTTTGACTAGCGTGACTGAAATTTACATAAAGTGTCTAGGGTATTGTAAGAGTGTTGTTAAAGAATCTCAATACAAAAACATATACAAACATATACTAATTACTATGATAAACTCAACTAACTCCAGCTGTTAAATTTTATATTTAAAATATCTTTTGTTAACTTTATTGGTCCTGAGCCTAAATTTGTTTTGGGTCAGGACTACAGTCAATGAGAATCAATTTAGATGGATAGATATATTTACAAATATATATATATAAAGATATTTACATACAACAGACAATATGTCCATAGTACATTGTTACAAATGTTCACTTTGATGTTATTTACTCTATTTAAATACTGGTGATGGGAAGCAGGTTGAGGATTGTCATCATCCCACTGTCTTTTGTTTCACTCTGATGGTTTATTATATTCTTTAGGATAAATGTTTTTGTAAGCACAGGAGATTATTCTTTAATCGTGATAGGTTGTCCCAGGCCAGATATTCAACTTATCTGGATCCTGGAATAAGCCGCAGTTGTAGTCGGTTTGGCCAAACACTTCAGTCTCCTCTGGACTTGAACTTCTTTAATACAAGCAGGTGCCAGAGACTCTTTGAAATCGTGCAGACTTCTTCAATGAGTGAGTACTAGCACCAGACAAGTGCCAGCAAGAACCTCTGTCGATGCAAGTTATGGTTCTGTCTTAATACCAAGCTAATTCCTCCTAATGTACATGAAATCATACATACAAAAGAACATGATCAGCTCTCTCTGACAATCCTGCTTCTCCCCTTTAGTTTGATGGAACAAATGGTACCAGTTTTCTTGTTCTCTTCCCTAATGGATGCTACGCCTCTGTCATTCCTGCAGTAATCGTCTCCATGCAATAAGATAGGTGTAATGTTCCTGTATGACCATCATATACATAGTCCTGTAGTTCTAAACTCCTTAGATAGTCCCTTATATGATGGATCAACATCTAGGCCATGCCTAAATCTGCTATGGAACCATTTAATTACAATCTTTTTTCATGGCCTTTTCTTACACACAAACCCTTGTTTAATGAAAAGTCAATAAAATCAATCTTACCACATATCAAGGAAATATAAACAAGTAACGATGAATTAGGCAATCGATTATAGCACACTTTCGTCACTGCCTCTGTTCAGACTGCTTTCAGATGGTAGTATTATTAATAAAAAGCACAAGTCTGCTCATCGCTTCTTGCTCCTCTGAATATTTTGAAAAAATGGCAGCGAGCATCCTACTATTCCTATCATGTAAAAAGCTTTGGCCAATGAGACCAAGCATCTCTTTTTTTGATGAATTTTTTTTTTTAAATATCTCATACCACTATGCGTTACTACTACCAACTAGATTTGTATATTAGGTCAGCCAATAATATTACGGCTTCCTTCAAATTGCATCCAATCCCTTTCATCGTACTATCTTAGCCTTTCCTTCACTTACTTTTTTCCCCCCCCAAAAATATGCTATCCAATCTAAGCAGATATGACTAGACCTGACAGTATCTCCGATTCTCTATGTATTATTACTAATATTTAGTTAATTGGTGGACTATTTATGTAATTGATAACATATTCTTGGTCAGCAAGGCCTCAGGTACACGAATATATGATTTTTATGGGGCTATGTGGCTTGTTTCAAAATTCTACATTTTTTTTCCATGTTAGTTGTTTATTTTAAAACTACCTCCTGTTCAATTCTTTTTCCATGTACTTTCAAGCTAATTACGAGAGTTTATGTCATTCGCAATAAGAGCTAAGCGAGTTTCCTGATCGTAGTGTCCACATTTTCTAACGTTACATCGTATTTTTGAAAACCGCCTAAGGCAATACTAGTAAGTTAGTTTTTTTTTAGAAACAAATGTGAGACGTGATTTGCGTTGGGTTATCTATCCGTGCCCCTCCCGTCCACAATGTATTTTAGGCAAATACTTAGTTGACCTAGGGAAGTGTTACGTTTGTCGTCAAGGACGAATTTGAAAATTTGGGTACCCTTTTTGTTCGGCTAATGTGTTATCAAATAATAAGCTGAAGGCGTAGGCGACGCCAACACTGAAAATTTGTAGACTATCCTATCTTTGACTTTATGCACTATACTGTTATATTCTAATTTAGATATTGTATTTAGAAGTTTACCACAAGGGTCTTGATTGATTGGATCGCTGCAGATAAAGGGAACAGCAGGTAGTTAATAATACAATCCAAATACTTTTTCTTCAAATACGGAATACCATATAAGCTCGTATTTATAATACAGATTGTCATCGACTTGCGACCATCTAGTACTTACGACGGCCGTCCAAGAAACACTGTGCACTCATGTTTCTTTTTTTTTTATTTCTGTACAATACTATACACTCTTGTCCTTTTATGTTATAATTTGTACATTGTATTATTTCACTATAAACAAAAAGTAAAATTAGTTTAAAATATCACAAAAAAGACCTACACATTTTAGCATTCGGGCATGTTAATTGTTAATATATCCTCATGCCTCATATAGTTGATAGCGATTTCCAACTTGCGACCATATCGACTTACGACGGAGTCGTCGGAACGGAATCCGGACGTAAGTCGAAGACAGTCTGTATATACGCTGTCACATAATAATAATACTTAGTTTATGAATACATGACGACAATGCTGGAATTAGTTAACTGATGCATGTATAATCAGGAATTCAGCCGGTGTTTAGCACACAGTATGCATTGTTATAACGTTTCACTAGCTTTGCCCTCAAACAAATGTAATTATCTGATTAACCGTCCAACGTATTAATGCCATTTTTTGCACACGATGTTATATTGGGCTAGACCCAACAAATATATACTTTATATCTGTGCATCTTGTCTAGTTCCCATAAACGATTAAAATCCTTTGATCTTTGACGGCATACTAATTATTGTGTATCGAGAAAAGAAATGTTACCACTCCAGTCACAGATTCTGTGAATTGATTAGGCATAGGCGTGTCTACTATTACAATAATGTGGCCATCACGTTTGCATATGAATACCTGTTAAAGATGATTTCTTAAATGATCTGCATGCGAGATACTCATGACATTGTTTGTCATTGACATTTAGTGCGCTACCAAACTGGACCTTCATTGATCTAATTATTTCAATAGGTATCACCACTTTGCGGTTCATAAATATCATAATGGAACGTTGCTCCTCTAATGTGCTTGTAAATAACGGTAAGGTCATCTTTAAAGAAATTAAACTTCATCTGAATCATAATCAGAAGTCTCTGAGAAATTGATAATCAATCACGGCTGAATGAAGGACAAACCATCATTCGTCCAATATTCCTCTTCCTCTTGTAACACATGGTTCTCACATTTCTTCCAATAATCCTTGGCTATATTGGAGATGGCGGCTTTTGTAAGTATTTCAACATCTTTTAATTTGAACGTTCTATTTTCTGTTGCTATCTGTAGCTTAATTTTAGCCCAGACTAATTGTATTGGGTTTAAGTGAGAATGGTAAGGAGGCAATCTTAAACATCTGTGACCATGTTCATGGATTGCCTTGTCTATGTGAAATATCTTTGTATGCTGTGTCTTTTTTACAATTCCAAGTAATTCAGGCTTCAGGGACATTTCGTTGAATGAAATGTTGTTTTTGGTCAGCCAAATCTTTATTACATCTTTAGTACTTGATGAATTAGGAACTTTATCTTCTGGTGCCACAACGTTGTGATATGAAGCATTGTCCATTATCAAACACGACGGTCTATCAGATGAAGGAAGTACATGATTCCCAATCCAATCTTGAAATATCTTGCCATTCATCTCTATATGATAATCCCTATTATCTGTGGATTTTGAAACAAATATGAGTTCAGTATTATTTAGAAGCCCATGATGGCTGCTTCCTGCATGTGCAATTATTAGGCGCTGTCCTTTGCTACTTGGTACTAGTCTCTTAGTTGTCACATCAGATGATTGCCATTCTCGTTCATTACTGTGGTGTGCATTGATCCAAGTTTCATCTAAATACACAAAATCATAACACTCTCTTCTCATTTCTCTGACCTCGCGTAAATATTTGCTTCTCATTGCAACTATATGAGGCTTCTCACAAATAAGGTTTCTACCACCAACATATTTTCTAACAGTGAATCCCAAACTCCTAATAGTCCTCCATAGCGTAGATTTGGAAATATCAATGTCATTATTCTTTCTTAACCAAATTTTCAATTTCCTTAAAGTCACTGCCTCATTATTGTGAAACATATTGCATATTTCTCTGCTGATCAATTCTCTGTCAAAATTATCCACCACTCTTGGCCTAATTTTCGTGTGTAAAACACTGGAATTAGAAATTTCAGATGTCGCTATCCATCGGTGCAATGATCGTTTGCTTATCCCCAAGGCATGAATAGTCCTCTTTAGTGGGTTTGAAATAGAATGATATAGTTTTCCTCGAGTAGCTTCATTGCAGAAATACTTAAAAATCCTATTTGTGATTTGCTGTAATGTCATAAAATGTACTCGTAGGCTCATTTTTCCTACTTAACCACACAATACTTTTTGTAGACACACCTTTGATTGACAATGTGTGCGTAACACCGGATATAAACTGTTTTATGTTCAAGAAGTGCAATTTCACGCAATTTCACGCTAAAATCATGCCAATTGTTTGATAAACCAATCATGTGCAAATGAGGTTGTATAATTTACTGTAGACATTTCAATATGTGTGTGTGTGATGTGTGTTGGCAAGTAGGATTTTGATTTTTTTTTTTCTCTAACCAGCGGCTCTCGAGCTTTCCAGCCCTTTTGGCCCAATGACATTTCATTGCGAGGCTGGGGGGTCAGTGGACTTTCCTTCCAACCCGGTCAGGAGCTTCGCTCCTTCCCATCCACAGGGGGTTTATGTGCAGGAGCCGTTCAGGTTATTCAGTCAAATTCCCGGTCGTAAACATTCCTTCAAACGCTGACGCCCGGGCTTGAACGTTGAAAACCTGATCGCCAGTACAACGTTGTAGCCATTACACCAGCGCGGCTCCCAAGATTTTGATATTATATCGCAAAGAAACGAAAATTGAAACCAATGGCCGCATTTTAATGAAAAATTTTATTCATAGGGTCTATACGATTTCAAATTCACACACAAAATTTCACTTATATGCGTTATATATTCGCTGAGATATAGCATTTTGAAGTTGGGCAAAGCTAGTGAAACGTGCTGTAGCAATCTAATTCTCCCAACAAAAAATCTCTTACTCACTGTGAGAAACTGACGTTAAGCTGGATGTTGACTTCTTCTTCATTTCATCTTCTTCTTGTTCTTCATTTCTTCTTTTTCTTTATGTCTTCTTCTTCTTCTTCTTCGTCTTCATTTCTTTATTTTCTTCTTCTTCTTTTTCTTCCTTTTCTTCTTCTTATGCTTCCTTCTTCTTCATTTCTTCTTCTTTTTCTTCCTTTTCTTCTTTCTTCTTCTTCTTCTTCATTTCTTTGTTCTTCTTTGTCTTCTCCATCTTTTTCTTCCTTTTCTTCTTCTTATTCTTCCGTCTTCTTCATTCTTCTTCTTCCTTTTTCTCCATTTTCCTTCCTCTCTCTTACTTCTTCTTTCTGCTTTTTTCTTCGTAAACGTGGAGAACAACAAAAACTACAACATAAAATCTACATCATTTCATAAATGGGCGCTTGTGTAGAATATAAGGAGTGAAGCGGCAGAACAAGATCACGAATATGGAAGTAATGACAAGAACCAGACAAGTGTCAGTGGGACGAGATGACAAGAACCAGACAAGTGTCAGTGGGACGAGATGACAAGAACCAGACAAGTGTCAGTGGGACAAGAGATGAGAAGAAGACGTTGGAGATGGATAGGACACAAAGACCTGTTGATAGCATTACAAGGCAGTGCATTCTCTAGAAGCCCCAGTGTAAGACGAGTACAGGGAACACGTGGAAAAGAGAACTGGAAACAGACACGCATAAAGACATTGAGGTGATGGCGCGGGACAGGAAGACTAGCCATAAGGGTTTTAAGGCCTTTACTTCTTGGGGGGGGGGGGGGGGGGGGGGGACGGGTGTTGCGGTTCCTTCATCTTATTTTATTTATTGAATATTAAAGTCACTCTCTTGACGTGGTTAATGTTTGTTATTGATGGTTAGCTCTGACCGTAAGAACATCCCTTCGACGTTCTGATTTGCATATTGTACATTAGTTGATTTCCCCTGTGGGAGAGTTATCGTGCTGAGAAAACGTAAACATTAACAGCTGTGGAACCAAACCCGAAATGTAAGTAAGATATCAAGCCTTCTGTTCTGAGTCCACATGTATTGACGTTCATACAAAAGATATCCGACATTCACAAAACTTCATGTACAGTTCAGCATAATAATAATTTCCAAGTAATACAAGTAAGTATCCGTCCGTGTCAAAACAATATGTCAGATGAACATCATGGCTATGTACATGCGCTGCTGTAGTCAACAGCCAAAAATGAGCGCATGAGTTCTTGACAGCTACAAATTGAATCATAATACGATTCTCCTTCCATCATTTAATTTACTTAATAATCTCATACTTAGATTAATATCTGAAATGACCCTGAGTTCTATATTGAATTCATATATCGGCTATATACTAAGCCTCTCCTTGGAAGACATACAAGACACGACTTCTCTGATTGACGGATAGCGTAAAAAGGGTCATGTAACCAAGTCACCAAGCGTGACCTTCCCAACGCGAATGCGTCATAATCTTAGCATATATTTCGCGTTCAGTATACCATAAAATATCGACATATTCTATTAATGTTATTGACCCCTAAACGTTGCGCACTGCTAAACCCCAGCAGACGCCGTCATTTATAATAACACCGTAACAGATTTCCTGTCAGACGGGGAAAAAAAATCTATTAGATTTTTTTTAGCTATATTAATCAAATTATTAAAAATTGAACAAATCCCGACGTATGGCCAACGATGTTCTATCTAGAACAGTGTCGCGGTCATGTCAGTATTATCTTATAATAAAATCAACGTCATATCATACATATAACTAATATTAAATAAAAAAATGTCACGGTCATTAATTAATTAACTAATTAATTTGATGTATGTATTGACTAACTACTAATGTGAGGTGTTATTAAAATTATTCTAACTAATTAAAATTAAAATAATTAAGTATAATATGTAAGTATGGTACTAACTAGTTAATATCTAATTAAAGAAAATGAGAAATAGTATCAAAGAGAAAACGAAATAAAAATTGAGAAGTACGGACAATTAAAACTAAATATTAAAGTATACATTAAAATAGTAATGAGTGTGAAAATGAAGTATAAGGATAGATACCTAATTATATTAACGCAATCCGAAAAGAAAAAAAAACAGAAAAAATTCATACATTTTAATCATACATATGAAATATCATAATCTAATATCTATCACCTTACTAATTAAACTATTTAAAAGGTTTAATTGGTGTGATATTATTTTGTTTCATCTTTTCTTAGTATATTTTATTTTTTTTATTTCATCACACTTCAACTTTATTTTATTATATATTAATTTAATAACTAGCAAATTTAACAATATCGGACATGAAGATCCAATCGTTGTTACATCCTATTGACTTGTATGAAAGTTCTTTAAGAAACAAAGTTCATCTTATCCAATTCTGATATGATGATCCAATCGTCGTTAGTTCCTTTATTGAAATTTTGAACGTAATTTGAATAAGTCATCACCGTATTTGTCCAGTCTATATCAGAGATTGTTCCTTTTTACTACTTTGCAATCGAAATGAGTGATACGCAAAGTCCAAGTGAAGTCCAAATTTTCAACCGATCTGTAAAACTTGATATTTTGATCACAATAGTTTATTTCGAAATTTCCTCATTTAAGTAAGAAGTCCAACTGAAGTGTTGTATATTCTGAAGTAGAATTAATACCGTTCATTGCAAATGTAATGCTTGATTAGTCAGCAAATTTTCTTGAAATAGTACTATTCATTCAGAATCCGTAGGATGTCTTGACAAAGTATCGGCCATTATGTTCTCAGTTCCTGGTATCGATTCTATTTCGAAATCATAGGGTTGCAGCGCGATAGCAAATCGTGCAAGCTTTGGACTTTTATGGTTTGAACGACGTAATGCTGCCACAGATTTCTGATCTGTCTGGATCAGAAATGTTGATCCAAGCAAAAACTTTTCCAACTTAGTAATTGCCCATATCACGGCGAGCAATTTTCTGTCTACAGTTGAATATTTAGTCACCGGAGGTTTCAGCTTGCGTGAGATATACAATACAGGATGAAGGATATCATCATGATATTGGAGTAGACAAGCCCCGAGTCCGTAATTACTCGCATCTGTACGTAGAACAAACTTTTTAGAGGCATCTGATAATCTTAAAACAGGTGGGCATGAGAAAATGTTCAAGATAGTGCGAAAAGTTTTGTCACATTCGTCTGTCCAATTTATCCTTAACGGCATGTTCTTCTTTAATAAAGATGACAAGACAGCCGTGATGGATGACAAGTGAGGTACAAATCTGCTATAGTATTGGACTAACCCTAACAGACTCCTAACCTGTTTCTTCGTTTGAGGAACAGATAAATTTAATATTTTAGAAACCGTACTGGGAATTGTTTGGATACGTCCTGATCCAATAATATGCCCCAGGAATGTTATCTCATTACACGCTATTTGAATTTTAGTTGGTTTAGCTGTTAAATGGTTATCCCGCAATATTTCCAAAACCAATTTAAGACCCAAAAAATGTTCCTCAAATGATGAACTAAAAGAACATATGTCGTCAATGTAGGTAATTATGTCTGATCTACCGGATAAAATTTTTCGCATCATGCGAATAAAGGTAGCTGGAGCATTCATTAGCCCAAAAGGCATCACGTTCCACTGGTAAAGACCTTGTGGAGTTGAGAATGCTGTGTAGTATTTGGCTCTATCGGTTAGTGGAATCTGCCAATAACCTTTGGTTAAGTCAATCTTAGTGAAAAGTGTAGCATTGGATAGACGAGGAAGTAAATCGTCAAGGATAGGATGTGGTTCGCTATCAGGTACTGTCTGCGCATTAAGTTTCCTATAGTCAACACATAAACGTATGTTGTTGTCCTTTTTCCGGACAATGACTAAAGGTGAAGAAAATGGAGATGTACTAGTCTCAATAATACCTAAGGATACCATCTGTTCAAGTTCCTGAGATGTCTTACTCAAAAAATGTAGAGGTACAGAATAAGGATGAACACGAATTGGTGTATCATCGTTAAGAATAATATCGTGACTAATTACAGATGTGCAACCCGGTACATCCGTTAACACATCTGGGAATGATTGTAGAAGATCAGCAATGCGTTGATGCTGTTGCGGTGTAACCGTAGAAGAAATGGTCACATCACGCCAAGATTCAGTAGATTGGACAATAAGTACAGGTAAAGGCATCTGCACTTCAGGAAAAGAAGATTCTTCCTCCTGTATAACAGATAAATTAGAATAATGACAAGTAGATACCGTATTGTCATCTAGTTCATGAAAAATTGACTGTAAGTGTTCAGTAATAGAAAATGTACAAGATCTAATTCCCAAGAAAAGAAATGACCAATAAAGAAAAGAAATGATGAATGACTATGCTGAGTCATCAACGATATGAGACAATTGTGTTACCATAGCATGTTATCTGCGTGACGCAGCATTAGGTACTAATTGTAACCGTAGACAATGATGGTTAAAGTAAGCACCATTATCCTGCTCGATGACCATTCGAGCATCTCTATTGTTACGAAATGTAACTATAGCTTCACCATACCTGTCATTGGTAGGTGACAACAACCGTACAAACATAACGTCTGCCGTGTCATTAAAGAAATTGCTAAGTGCCTGCCATCTGGTACCTTGTGGCAGATTGCGCACTAACACGGTGCGAGAATATGCACCCTTCCCAATGTAAGTGGGATCAGTGTCACTAACATGATAAATAGTTCTTCTATTTAATCTTTTGGATATGGTAGTCTTATGAGATGATGTCTCATAATGATTGACATATTTATTTGTCCTAATTTTATTAGTTAAGTTCATAAGAACTCCACCATCATTACCCTTGTCTGGGACATTTTTTCTTTGCCCATTTTCAACAATTTCATTCAGATCACTATTAATATGATCTTGACGCCAACATTTATTTTCTGACTTGGCAGTATTCTCTTGAGAAAAGGTATATCTGCCTCGAAATGATTTTCTAATCTTCCTAGGATGGGCTGGTAGTTTAGTATCCTTTTTATCCTGTAGGAGAGTCTTATCCTTCTCCTCATCGATTTCCAGAATGGTACTGAGACTGAAATTGGAGAAAACTGTGCCACATGTATTCATTTTGTTGGCCCGTAATGTAGCTATTGCAATGACAGCGTTAGCATTGCAATAAGATTGCACATTCCTTAATTCCCATTCCTCAATTTCCTGTGGGGAACAATCCTTACTACCATGGATGCGTCCCAACATCAGATCTGCAATTGGATTCTGAAGCATGCATACCTTAACTTGTCCTGAAAAGAAAGGTGTATTAACATGGACAATAGCTGTGGGGTAGAACTCAATATTCCCCCCCCCCCGAAAGTCATGCAACGGACATATTCCCCAGTTGCACAGCTAGGATGTACCAGCGACTGCCGCACTCCAATTGTGGTGGACCCCGAATCTCTCAATACAGAAACTATGGAACCATTAACTATCCCTCTGTTAAAAATCAGAGAGCCTGTTCCATCATTGGCTGCAAGACCTACTTCTGGTGGAATGTGTCCGCAATTTAGCACTGTCTCCTTTGCCTTCTGAAAAATAAGATTGCATTGTGGGCAACTATTCGCCACGTTATAATTTATAGCAAAACATGCAGCAGAAGATTGTATTTCATTATCGTTAGGTGGAACCTGAACACTAGGGGTTGTATCATTTGTAACTGCTGCACCAGTATTATGGTGAAAATGGGATGATCCACGAGAATGAGATCGATTACGGGAATAATCGTTAGAATTATCTCGTTGTCCCCTGTAGTAACTGTTATCTCGATGTCTCGAGCCACGATTATTACCATTCCAATTGCTGTTATTATTGTAGTTATTTGATCTATTATAATTAGCGTTCTGTTGACTGTTGTTGTAGGTTGATTGCTGTGAATAATTCCTATTCCGTGATCTTCCTCTGTTCAAATCATTTTTATTGTTGAAATTATTATTATTATTATGTCCTTTATGAAAATTGACATTGTAATTTCCCTTGAACCTACTTCTTTCTACGCTATGAGGTCTCGGTTTGTTATTGTTATAGTATGCCATATTGGAAGCCACAGGTAGAGGTTCCCTTATCAAAGAGTTAGAAATGTTTACATTCGGATGTGCAGTACAATAATTTAATGAAATTTTTTCTAATTCCTCGATTGTAGAAGGTTTTCGTTCTTGCAAATATGCAAGGAACGGTGGGCTGACAGAGGATAATACCTTATCACGTAACAACAAATCAACTAATTTGTCATATGATTTGTTGACATCTGCCAGTTCAAGCCATCTGTTAAATGTATTGCGTATGTTTGCAATAAAACCTGCAAAATCTTTAGGAGATTCAGGTAAGATGTGTTTAAATTTTAACCTACAATTTTTTTCGTCCAGATGAAACCTTCGTAAAAGTAAGGTTTTAATAGCGTCGTAATTATTAGCTATCGCTGGGTCAGCATTCAGAGATGCCGTCAATGGTTCTCCATCTAAAAATTCATTTAACTTAATTACCCATGAATCTATAGGCAAGTGATTTGTTTTGCATGTCTGTTCAAATCTTGATAAAAATGATGATAAATCATCAAAATTTAATTTAAAATGGGGTAATTTAAAGTTATAAAAATGTTTGTTTTGGTTGGATGAAGACCCATTTTGTGCGTTATCATTCTGGGTTGCAGCAGCACTTTGTGCCTGAAATCTTGTTGTTTCATTCTGAAGACGGGACATTTCCAATTCGTCTCTCCTTTTTTTTTTTCTTCTTCTTGTCGACGTTTTCTTCTTCTTGTCGACGTTCCTCCCTTTCCTGTCTAGCAATTTCTCTTTGTCTATTTTCATTTTTCTATTTCTTTCATCTCCTGTCGTGCTCTCCTGTCTTCTTCTTCTTGTCGACGTTCTTCCTCTTCCTTTTTTAAGATTGCTATCCGTTCTGCTTCTTTTCTCTCACGTTCTGCTTCTTTTCTCTCACGTTCTGCTTCTTCTTTTTTAAGATTGCTATCCGTTCTGCTTCTTTTGCTTCATATTTAGCGAGTTCCGCTTCTGCAAACTGACGAAGTTCCTGTGCTTTGTAACCATAATCTTTTCCAATTTTAACAAAATGGTCAAACCCAAGCATCTTGAAGTTAATAGTGTAAGAAATTACAGATCTATAATAGTCAACAATAGAACCTATGTACTTATTTGTAACAGCTCAAGTATGAATACTCAGTATACCTAACTGTAATATCCTCTTAATAATAGTTGTAAGTTCAACAACTATTCAATATTTTATAATAAAATTATATGTAATCAATAATCTATATCATAAATAGTTATGATATTTATTTATATCAGATGCTGTGTTTATTTCCTGCACCTAATATAATTATTAAATAATTATGGGCATTATTCCTCCATGAACTATTTTATTTAATTAAAGAAATGTGAGGAGTCAACAATATAGTACTATGAAAATGTACCAATTACTATGTTATATATATAGTTTTTTAATTTAACACCTATTCATGGTGTGAATACCAAAAAATAATTCAATAAATTATTTTAATATAAAATTTTACTTGCAATTATAAAATTTTGATTTTATGCCTTACTCATCATGTATAAAGTGCTTTGCTAATTTCTGGAACCACCACTGCAAATTGTTGCAATGTTCTTGATTCATTATCAAAGTTCCCAAAAATTAATTAAATTAATTAAATATATTATTAAAATCAATTCATAGAAATATTATTATTACATAACATTAATGAAGACAATACAAATGATTAACCAAGATTTACAGTACAGTAGCACAATACAAAAGTGACATTTTCACAAAATAAGTGATATTATAAAACCAAGTCTACTAACCGGAAATATAGAAGGGTGAAGGTTAACTGAAGCAAAAGAACATATTTGGCACTACGAATAATGACGTCACAGGACTCATTTGACGATCATACAATACATTTAAATAAAATTTAAGATAGCCAGATTAGAATAAACAGGATAGATTACGAACATATGACTGTAACTGAATAAAAATCAAACTGAATACGGTAAAATACAACGGTTATTTCACAGAACTAGACACCTAACATACAAGGTGAATTAATGCAGGTCCGAACGAAACAATCACCGGTAATGTCTTCGACGCGTTCTTCGCGAAATGCGATTAATTCACGGCCCTAAGGAACGATCGGAATTGAGCTTGACGTTCGAAATCCCATAAGTTCAATTCCGATTCCCAACCTACCTCCCACTACATGTAAAAAGACAGAAACAATATTTAACATGGCTAAAAAAAGAACATGGCGTGGTTGGACAAAAAGGACGAAATATTGTAACGTTTAAAATCAGTTACTCATCTTTTTTTTTTTTTGGCAGTAATTCAGTACATTATCTGCTTCGCCAACAGACTCGTAAGCTTGTTTGAAATAATGAAGACGTTAGCAATTCGTTTCCTTTGCTGTTTGAGAGCTGCAAATATTTTTTTTTAAGGGCATTGATTGTTGCTGGCTTTTGCAAACGTTCATACTGTTGTCAAGGGCATGACGTCACCGGTGTTTTCGCATAATAATGTCCATTTCGGCTCGAAAGGAAAAATGTTTTATTTTTTTTAGGTTCGCTCTTTTTAAAAGTTTCAAGACCACTATTGGCCACCAGTTGTGACGGGTGTTGCGGTTCCTTCATCTTATTTTATTTATTGAATATTAAAGTCACTCTCTTGACGTGGTTAATGTTTGTTATTGATGGTTAGCTCTGACCGTAAGAACATCCCTTCGACGTTCTGATTTGCATATTGTACATTAGTTGATTTCCCCTGTGGGAGAGTTATCGTGCTGAGAAAACGTAAACATTAACAGCTGTGGAACCAAACCCGAAACGTAAGTAAGATATCAAGCCTTCTGTTCTGAGTCCACATGTATTGACGTTCATATAAACGACATCCGACATTCACAAAACTTCATGTACAGTTCAGCATAACAATAAATTCCAAATAATACCAGTAAGTATCCGTCCGTGTCAAAACAATATGTCAGATGAACATCATGGCTATGTACATGCGCTGCTGTAGTCAACAGCCAGAAATGAGCGCATGAGTTCTTGACAGCTACAAATTGAATCATAATACGATTCTCCTTCCATCATTTAATTTACTTAATAATCTCATACTTAGATTAATATCTGAAATGACCCTGAGTTCTATATTGAATTCATATATCGGCTATATACTAAGCCTCTCCTTGGAAGACATACAAGACACGACTTCTCTGCTTGACGGATAGCGTAAAAAGGGTCATGTAACCAAGTCACCAAGCGTGACCTTCCCAACGCGAATGCGTCATAATCTTAGCATATATTTCGCGTTCAGTATATCATAAAATATCGACATATTCTATTAATGTTATTGACCCCTAAACGTTGCGCACTGCTAAACCCCAGCAGACGCCGTCATTTAAAATAACACCGTAACAGGGGGCTGTATGATGATGATTAACTGACGAGCGCCCGATTGACAGAGTGGTTAGAGCGCTGGTCTCTCTTGGCAAAGGTACTGGGTTCGATTCACTGTATCATCACACTCGAGTTCTACCCAGCTGTAAATGGGTACTTGACTTTGCTCCTAAGTTAGGGAAGGAAAAGGCAGCGAGGAAGGGAACTGGTCACCCCACCTCTCGATGCTGGACCAAGTATAGAGAAGTCTCTAACACTTCACCCCCTTACGGCTGTATCTACTATGGGACTACCTTACCTTTGATTGTTAGCCCGCACGTGATAGCATTCTCTTGTTTCTACGTCATCTTATCATTATCATCATGCTCATCATTTTATTGGAACCACTACTGTAATTGACCTTCACCTTGCAGGAAGCATGCACACAGCAAATAAACTCTCTTGTAGTGATGGTTTCTGTAGGAATTTATTTATTTATTTTTTTTTATGATGAGGTTGGCAGGCCCATTGCACAATCTTATATTAGTTGTCTTGTACATCATGCCTGATGGAGCAGTTATCATGTTCTTTGTTCTTCTCATCAGAGAACACGGAAACTACACAGGGAACCGTAAACTTAACAACTTTCTATAAACGGTGTTACCGACAGATGATAATAATCACTCTTTTAATAATACTGTAACCAGACCCATCTACAGTTAGAATGTTCCAGTAACAGCAGTGATTGATTGAAAACGGAAAAGCCTAGACACAGGTAAGTGGGCACAATAAAAGGGAACCAGATTCGTTTAATGAAAACGAAGGCTATCTTGACAAGGGATAATTAATTCTGTCGTTGTGGACGTACCGATCAGGACTTTCCTCCCTTGGTCACAAAATATGTGACTGTGGTTGCTTCTAGGTTGTCTTTCTCATGTCTCTTCCATTATTGATTGAACGTGTCTGCAAGGGAGAACAACTCGTCAAAGAGAGACAATTATAGACTTGTATGAATGTAAATGGAAACATGATACACTAAACCAGACGGTAGATAGGCAAACTATTGGTCAAGATCATAGAGAATCTTTATTGAATTGAGAATATATATCTATAATGTATGTTAAGTCTTTATTCATTAAGATCGTGTTTGTTGTGTTTTTGTACGGGGAGATATCACATATGTTGTGTTTTTGTACAAGAAGATATCACGTATGTTGTGTTTCTATACGAGAAGATATCACGTATGTTATGTTTTTGTATGGGAAGATATCACTTATGTTATGTTTTTGTACAGGAAGATATCACGTACATTGTGTGTTTGTCCTGGAAGATATCACGTATGTTGTGTGTTTTTAAGCAAGAAGATAACGTCTCGTCTGTTGTGTTTTGTTAGTGGCGTAACTGCAGCGTGGGTGGAGCGGACACGTCCCGGGGGCTTCAGCTCTGAGTGAACCCTGAAAGTAGTGGTCGGAAGGGTTCTCCCCTTTATGTGTGTGTGTGTGTGTGTGTATATATATATATATATATATATATATATATATATATATATGTGTGTGTGTGTGTGTGATAGGGTGGGCGAGATGATGATGATGATGCTGTGATATGTGATCACTCTCTTGCACACTCGCAACCGACCCGATTCAACAATAAAACTCTGATTCTTGAGGCAGGGGCTGTATTTATTTCTACAACCCTATCAGTGACATTTAAACACACACAGCAAACATTAAACAAATAAACCAACAAACCAAACACCAAACAAACACCCAAAAGTGCTCGATTGCTAATCTGAAGAAGCAAACAAAGCAACGAATAGTTAAAATCATAGTTAAATAATGATACTCTCACCTGCCAAACAGTCCTTCCCCGCCACCTGACACCCTCAACTATCACACACGCACACACTCATGCGTGTCGTCCAATGCGACTAGTATGGTGTTGTGCATGAGGCTGGCAATCTCACCGTGTAACATGGGTTGCTACCAAAACCACTACTGCAAGAGCACACATCCAACTATCACACACACACTCATGCATGTCGTCTAGCGATACTAGTATGGTGTTTTGCATGAGGCTGGCAATCTCACCGTGTAACATAGGTTGCTACCGAAACCACTACTGCAAGAGCATCTGAATGCTTCATGCGGAGGCAAACCACACTGGTGGCCCCATGCTCCCTCAGGAGCGGAGAAGAGAAATATATATCTCCAAGTGAGCCCACGTGCTCTCACAAACCATTCTTCACATAACAATAATTAAATAATAATCAACTGGACATAAAATAATATTATTCAACTACATGTACAACAAATACTCTCAATAATAAGAATAAACCACCACCTCGCAACTGATCCGTCTCAATATTCATCACTGCACTCTGAAGCATGTCGTATATGCCGACTGATGAGATTGGGAACTCATCACATGAAACACATTGTTACCGAAACAACCACTGCAATAGCATAAAAATGCTTCTTGTGGGCCTGTAATGGACACCAGTTGCATTGGTGTTTCCATGCTCCACACGGAGCAAACAGAGAAACACCTGTCTCAAAGTTCCTTACGCCCCAAGGAGTGGCCTCGCTGTCTCCAGAAATCTAAATACATATTCTCACCTCACTCAAAGTAACCCACTAAAGATATACAGTAGAATAATCAATAATCGTGAAATACACTTAATTACTCTTACATTAAAGAACAAAATAAAATTACTCTTGACTTAACACTAGAACTAAAGTCATCACATAAAAGAAATTTACCACGAAAACTCTTCTATTACTGGGGAAAATTACATTTAACCTACTTTCACCCACGTGTCAATTCACACGATATAAAACGGCGTAACATTAAGTGATAACTAAGAGTGTTAAATGCAGACTCCTTGGCGCCTTCTTTTACGCATGGTCATCAACACGTGGTCCTCCCGGTTGCCATCTTCCCAACTAGTAAATATTATCTAAATTAAAGTAATAAATCGCTTCTCTGCCTGGTTTCATGTATGAGATAGTTTCTTACTATATTTGCCTTTCTTGCCCGGTCTGATGATTGAAATAATTGCTACTGAACTCTCACATCTGTGATTTGGACTTACACTATTAAAATCAATCCACACATATTATTTTCACTCATTCATATTTCAAGACTAAATTATCAGGTCCTGGAAACACATCAATCTATTTATTTCACTAAACATTAAAACAGCCACGCCCAATATAATTTCAGAATTATAGAAAACTAACGCTAATTTGCTTTGAAATTAAACTCACGTGTCATGTCTTTGGTCTTCTGCAAACCACACAGGGCGCCTCGTTTCGTTTTCTCTTGTCTGGACTGAATCTTCAAATAGGCCTTTTTACCGCTCGCTATCTCTTTTATAAGCCCTAGGTCGAATCACTCAACTTTAGTGCGCTGCGTGGATTAATTTTGCTCCTTAAATAACACTCGCCTTTATTGCTCTATTAGGCACGAAAACACAGATATGGCCCAGAACTATCAAATATAACACACGACTATCAAATATACTTACTTACTTACTTAGTCGTTCCCCTTCTACCGTGAGGTGTAGAGGTTTGGAAGAGAGAGCGCCAGACTATCCTATCGGCTGTCTTCCTCCTGGCCTGGTTCCATTCTAGTCCTCGATCCTTCAAAGATTGTCTAATGTTGTCCTCCCAGCGGACTCTGGGTCGTCCTCGGGGTCTGGATCCTTGGCTCTTTGTTTCCCATGCTTGTCGTGGTATCCGATCTTCTCCCATTCTGCAGACATGGCCAAACCATCTTAATTGGGACTGTTCTACTTGGGTCTGCAGGGGGTAGGATTTAAGGCCTTGACGTATCGTCTGGTTGCGTACCATGTCTCTTCTTGTTACTTCAACCACCTTCCTCAGATACCTCATTTCTGAGGTTTGGATCTGGCTTTTATGGGTTGTAGTCATTGCCCATGACTCGCATCCGTATGTCAAGACTGGGACATAGGTGGAGCGGTATACAGCCATCTTCGTTTTCTTACCAACCTCTCTCTTGCTGAGGAATCCTCGATTTATGGCCTGAAAAAGTCTCCCAGCTGCTGCTTTTCGAGTGGCCAACTCTTCTATGATGCCTCCCTTTCGGTCTATAATAGCTCCGAGGTATTTAAAGTGGTCGACCTGCTCCAGGACCTGTTCTCCCAACTTAATCTGATGTTTTCTTTCTTCTCGTGATATCACCATGGATTTTGTTTTAGAGCTGCGGATCCTTTTCCGCCACCTCCCTATCCTCCATGAAGAGCCTGCGACCCAAGAAGTATTCGGTGAAGCACCTTTGGTGGCATATAGACGTGACAAGAACTTGAAGGATCTTCTTGTTCACAGCCGTCTCCCAAAGGAGAATGCCACTCACTTTGGCACACTACCCTGTGGTCGGACACGATGCAACACGTGCAAGTATGTCATCTCAACCCAGAAGGTGTCCTTTCCTAAGGCTACGTACACCATCACCAGTAGCTTCACGTGTGAATCGCGTAATGTCATTTATACGATCATATGTAAACGTTGCTGCAAGACCTATATTGGCCAAACAGGCAAACGACTTGGGGACAGATTCAGCCAGCACTTAAATGACATCTCTCAGCAAAAGTCCACACCGGTTGCCACACACTTCAATGGTCCTGACCACCATGGTCCCATCGACATCCAGGTCACTGCGATCCGATCCTGCTCCTCTGATACTGCCAGCCGAGAACAGCTTGAGAACCGTCTTATCCACCGCATGGGGTGTCTAAAACCAGCCGGTCTCAACACTTTCCACACCTTTGTCTGAGGTCACCCTTTCCTCTCTTGCTCTATTTTGGCTCTTTCCACTCTTATCCTATTCTTCTATTTTTATGCCATCCTCCATAATTTTTTCCTCTTCTATTTCCAGTCCCCACTTTTATTACTTTTGGGTATTTTTTCGTATTTTTTCGTTTTTTTTTTACTTTTTAGTTTCTTAGTATGTATTGTGTACATCCGGGGTCAAGAGTCACTTCCCTTTTTCAAACAAGCGTGATAGGATTTAGATGCTTCGCCTTCAGGGAAGTACCTAGGTTTTATTTATTTATTTATTTAATTTTTTTATATTTATTTTTATTTTCTTTTATGTTCTTATGTCACCTATCTAGCCATCACTTTCTTTCTTTTCCTGACGAAGGCCTTGTGGCCGTAACGTAGACATCTTTCTTTGTCTTTTGTCCTCGTAAGACGAATCACCTTTTTTCGATTTTTTTTCAAACTCATTCAAATATTTACAAAGATTCAATGTGGGAGTCATTTTCATATATAATGCTTTCCGCCCTTGATTAATATCCAACCTGGAGTAAATGCTTCGTCATTATATTCATTCTTCAATATTTTCGTAGGAGCAAGTAATTTGGTAGTCGGTGTTATAGTTTGAGGAGCCTCTACCTTGATTATTTCTTCAATTAGTTGCTTCATTTTGTTCTCTAGACTAGGCATGGATATCAACTGACTTCATGCTGAAATAAAAACAATGTTCGTTCGAAACGTACTTACTTGTTAAATACACAAATAAAATCTGTTCCCACAGATTTTTATGAAATATAGATTTCTTCTTTTTAACTGCACATATCTTGAGGAAGTATAATGGAATATGCGACTGCGTTCTGGTTGTAAATCACAACGATGGAGCCGGACTTGTGTGACAGACCGGGGGACGCACCGAATACTGTCCCCGCACAGTTGAAAATCACGTCCATATGCAATGGCCCAATTCGTACAACTGATTTCTAAAAATTATTCCTAAGCGTTCTTCAGTGGTGCGCGATTGTGGCCACTGTTTCATTGGCTAACCTTTTATTTTGTTAATTTATTTACTGGTCATTCTATCAAGCGATCTTACTGGGAGTAAGGCTATTCCTATATACGTCACTATCTCTATGGTAACTCCCGCCGATCGTTAGCGTGGCTTATGCCAAGATGGACATAGTTTAATTTCATTTTAGGTTATCCTATACTCAATGTATCTCGTGTTTATGATTTACCACGAGATGTCGTACTTGCACTGTTTATTTTCTATAGTAGTAAATAGTAATTTCTATTATTTTTTTATAATTAGTTTCTAGCACGAATAAATGCTATGGTAGTAGGTCATACGGCCACACTCATCTATTCAAATAACGAAAGCTACGAAGAGTATGCAAAATACATAAACAGACGCACACAAATCACAAATAAACACATAAATGAACACAAATGCAGGCATAAACACACACAAGAATACACACACATATAAACAATAATAAACACACATGACCACACTTAACGCAGACATTGAGCGTGGTATCTTCCAAGTCAGCGAACAATGTGACACCTCTATAATGACATTAAACCTGAGCTAGGCGTAGATTTATAAATAATGAAAAATGAGGTTTTACAATTAAGGCTGGAAGTGAGTTTCCCAATTTAACCTGTATAGACCAGACGTGTGACCTGTGAACAGCACATTGTAGTGGTTCTCTCAACATTTTTACGACAACGGTCTAGATTTCTTAGTTGGTGAAGCTTGCAACCCATGTACCAAAATTGGCTACTTATATACTTAATCGTTCCTCTTCCACCTTGGGGTGTAGAGGTTAGTCAGAGATAGCTCTATGCTATCCTATCAGCTGCCTTCCATTTTAGTCCTCGGTCCTTCAGAGATTATCTGATGTTGTACATCTGCTGCAGTCCTGCCCAACATACAGCTGTGAACGGAGTAGCATGTGGCAACAACCTACTCCACTCCACGAAAAACTGTTTGGAGATCTCAGAGACCTTGAGCTGACTACTGCCTTTATTAGAGTCATTAATTTGGAAGGCTGAAGCAAACGAGGAAGAAGTCTTACCAGCGAACTTTGAATCGTCCGGAAGGTCTGGATCCACGGCTTTTGGTTTCCCATATTTGTCGTGGTAGCCAATCTTCTCCCATTCTGCAGACATGGCCAACCCATCGTAACTGGGACTGTTCCAATCATATCTGCAAGATTTTTCTAGTTTAACCTACTTTATATCTACAGGTTGTTTCATATATATAACTTTAATACATTTATTGTTTGTTACGCTTTATTCTACTTGCATACTTATGTTGAATTCTTGCGTTGTTTGATGTATCTCATTGTATCTTGCTGCCCCAACAATATTTAGGTGTACATGTTAGCCAGAGAGAGTACCATTCTATCCTATCGGCTGTCTTCCTTGTGACGTGGTTATAGTTCAATCCTCGGTCCTTCAGTCTGATGTTGTCATCCCAGCGAATTATGGGATGTACCAATAACAACATTGACAAATAAAACTTAATTATTTTTGGGACCCAATATTGGGTCGCGAGCCATAGTTTGAGAATCACCCACAAATTGCTTTGGTCTCTCCGTCTGTCTGTAAAAACGATGTGTATATAGAATAAACTTACAAATTTCACTGTTACGTACAAGTTTCACTGTTACGTTCAATGTTACATACACATTTCACTGTTACGTAAGAAATTCACTGTTTCTACAAGTTTTACTGTCATACAAAACACCACACAGACGATTACATGAAAGTAAATTAAAGAGTGACAGTTTGAGGGTGTAATTTGAAACTCATAAGCTGCTCATTTAGCGCTCCACTGACTTTCATTTTACCCGTTCATTTCAAATAGGAAAAAAAAAATGACCTGTTAAAAGGATCCGTGTTGTGTTTGTAAGTCCCAGAACAAAGGCTTACTCTGCCAGCTGGTGTGCACATTAGAATATCGAATAGCTTGTTATATATTTCTTCACACATCATTTCAGAATGCATGTCGCGCTTGAGTGAACACATATGTAGATTTTATAGACAAGATATTGCCATAATACGCCGTGGGCGACATGTGGATCTGGTTATTACAGTGTAACACGTGGAGAACATTGTGGATCTGTTTATGTGATAAGCTCCCTTATTAATTCAAATTCAGCCCGCGTATATGTGATCGCGCAATGCTCAGATGAATAGCTATATCTGAGTTATAATATAAAAATTAACATATAATAAGGAATTAGTGAACAATACAACATGACTGCATGCTCTGTCAGCAGCATGATTTCAGATAATATAGTTTAATAAAATGAAATAGAATGCTAACAACGCACAACTGCCATAAATGGTACTTATACCTTGTAGCGGTATGGCAGCTTGTGTACCCTGACAATCCCCAGAGCTATGCCAGTGGGAGTTTTACACCTGGTAGGTTCAACCAAGCTGGACTGGTCTGCATGGGTAGGGGTCAGACAAAAGCTGGTACCCTAGTCCTCTGGTACCCTGGTCCTCCAGGTTGGGGGTTTTAGCACAGGGCCGACACCCCTGTCTATGTAAAAAATCGCACATGTTACGAAAACGGCAACAAGTGGAAAACTTTGATGTGGGACGGACATCCGGAGTCTCAGGCTCGTATGACTGCCAGTGGTGAAAACCGAAAGGAAGCCATTGGCATGAAAACGGATGCCCTGACCCCAAAACACGAAACCAGAATTGGATTTAGCAACGTCAGAACTATGAATGAGGCAAGAAAGCTGAGACAAGTCACAGCAGACATGAGGAACTACACATTACATATCCTGGGAATAAGCGAGAGCAGATGGGCAGGGACGGGGAGAATAAAAACAGCTACATGGGAAACAGTACTTTATTTTGGTAGAGATGATGGTTAGCACAACGAAGGTGTAGCCATTATCCTGAAGAAAGGAATGGAAAGGTCATTACTGGAATGGAAACCCATCAACAACAGACTGATAAGAACAAGACTGAGAGGGAGATTCACCAACACCACAATTATACAATGCTATGCACCAACAAACGACAGCGATGAAGAGATCAAGGACGAGTTCTATCAACAAGTACAAAAGGAAATGGAAACTGTACCCAGGTACGATCTTATTATAGTAATGGGAGACCTCAATGCGAAAGTTGGAACACACAATAATTATAACGAAATAGTAATGGGAAAATGCGGCAGTGAAACAGTATATGAGAATGGGGACAAATTAATAAGCTTCTGCAGTATTAACAACCTAGTCATTGGAGGAACACTTTTTCCACACAAAGAAGTGCACAAATTAACGTGGGAACCGCCAAACGGACGGGACAGAAACCAGATAGATCACATAATGATCAATGGCAGATAGAGACATGCATTAAAAGACGTGAACGTAAGAAGAGGTGCAAATGTGGGAAGTGATCATCACCTAGTAGTAGCAAGACTGAAGGTGAAACTCAGAGCTGCTGGGCCAGTTGCAGTCAAACAGAAAAGATATAACATTATGAAACTTAAGGACCCCCTCACCAGAAAAGCTTTCGTGGTCGACGTACAGAGACGATATCAGATTACCAAAAGACAGGACAGAACAGAGACCAATGATGTCGACCAGAAATTCAACACCATCTCAACAATATACACGGAAAGCAGCAAGTCATGCTTGGGATTCCAGGAAAGAAAGAGCCAAGACTGGATAACACCAGAAACGCTAAACACCATAGCGAAGAGAAAGGAAATGAAAAGAAAGAAAACAGAAGCTGTCCCTCGGGTCAAAGGCAATATATAGTGAACGGTACAGTCAACTGGACAAGGAAGTAAAACGTCAAACCCGTGCTAACAAAAGGACATTTCTGGATGACCTTGCAAGACATGCAGAAGAGGCAGCACTGAGAAATGAACAAAGCACAGTTTATAAAATAACTAAAACTATCAGTGGAAAACGAGGTGCAAACAACATAACGTTAGTAAGAGACCAGCAAGGAAATCTCATCACCACAGCACAGGGGCGGGAAACAAGATTGGCAGAGCACTTCAGAGAAATACTGAATAAGGAACCACCAGAGACTCAGCTGAATGTTCCTGAGGCTGAAAGTGACTTAGACGTAAATACAGACATTCCACGAAAAGAAGAAATCATCACAGCTATCAAAGGGTTTAAAGAATGGAAAAGCGCCTGATCACGACAATCTAAATGCCGAGTTATTCAAGGCAGACCTTGAACTAGCAGCAGAACTATTAGAACCACTATTTGCACAAGTCTGGGAAACTGAGACAACACCAACAGAGTGGAGTAGAGGAATAATTGTCAAATTGCCCAAGAAGGGCGACCTTGCAGACTGCAACAACTGGAGAGGAATTACTCTCCTCTCAGTTCCCAACAAAATACTACGCAGAATAATCACCAAGAGAATTTCAAAAGCAGATGACCATAAACTGAGGAAGGAACAAGCGGGCGTTAGAAAGAACAGAAGATGTGCAGATCATATATTCACCCTCAGGAACATCATAGAGCAGTGCTCAGAATGGCAGAGACAGCTATACATTAACTTTGTTGATTTTGAAAAGGCTTTCGACAGCATACATAGGGACAGCCTGTGGAAAATACTGAGGGCTTATGGAATTCCTAGCCGCATTGTTTCCATAATAAAAAGCCTCTATTCTAACTTTATATGCAGTGTTGGATTGAGTAATGTAACTTTCGAAGTGAAAACATTAGTACGACAGGGATGCCTCTTATCAACAACATTATTTTTGACAGCCATAGATTGGGTGATGCGCCAGACAACAGAGGACAGTCCAAGAGGAATTAGATGGACAACGTTTTCTACACTGGAAGACCTGGAATATGCAGATGACATTGCACTACTCGCGCATTCACATCAACACATTCAAGAAAAACTGATAGACTGAATAAGTATGGCCAGCAGGTTGGCCTGAACATCAGTCTGAAGAAGACAGAGGCCATGACACTAAATGTGGGCAATCCTGAGTCAAAAACAGTAAGGAACCAGAAGTTAGAACAGACAGACACATTTACTTACCTAGGTTACATAGTAACACCTGACGGTGGAACAAGCAAGGACATTAACAACAGAATGAATAAAGCGAGAACAGCCTTTGCTAGTCTCAACAACATTTCGAAGTCTTCCCAGTACAGAACAAACACCAAATTAAGACTGTATGAGAGCTGTGTACTTTCTGTGCTTCTCTATGGTGTGGAATGCTGAAGAGTAACCAGGAGGACATGCACACCATCATAGCTGGGCAGACGCTGGAGTTGGGTTGGCCACGTCCTCAGAAGAGACCCTGATACCATCACAAGAACAGCTATGCTATGGACCCCCTAGGGAAAGCGAAAGAGAGGCCGACCAAAAACAACTTGGCGGAGGACTGTGGAAGCCGAGATGCAAAGAATGAACCAGAGTTGGGGCACTGTACGAAGGATGGCCGCCGACCGAGCAAAGTGGAATCAATTTGTTGCTGCCCTACAAGACGCCACCAGGCGTGATGGCCACTGACTGCTTTGGCGGTTGCCGGTTATTGATCAAAGAAGAAAGAAGATAACGCACAAACAAACATATGCAGTAGTTATTTCTCACAATTTAATTGTTACGAAACTGAAACCAGTTGACACTGGGGTCGTAAGTTGTCAGTCAAGAGAACGCTTAAAACAAAACAAAAAGCATTACGTGCAGGTCACTGGGTGCTGCACTAGAAACTTTGAGGAACAGCTGTTTTAAGTTTTATACGATGGTTCTCACACTGGTAGAGAGCACTCTAAAGTTAACACTAAAAAGAAAGACACGTTAATTTATTTTTGACTGACATCTTATTATATTTATTAGAGAAAGGTTTGTAATGTTGATTGATGTAAGTTACATTTTGGAAAATGAATTTAATTTTTAACCATAAGTACTGAGCACCTGTGCGTGTGAATGGGACATTGTATGTGAATGATTGATAGTTTGGTATTTGTTCTTAATGAGAATATTTGTAGGAGTGCAATGGTATTGCGCGGTTAGAACGTGAGAAAGAATTATTAGATTTAAAAAGATACACTCTAAAATCATCAGATTACACGGTTGACAGGTTTACAAAAATCATGAAATCCTGACACTTTCCCATGCAACAGCCTAGAAAACAGGTGCAAAATGAAAGGAAATAAATACTAGTGTTAGTACAGTCAACGAGAGACAGCTCGGAAACAACCATGTAGAAGTATACTGCAGAGAGAAGACTCAGAGTGCTGACTTGTATTTAGAAATAGCTATTAGGCGTAATAAAGAGCTCACCAAGCGTTTTTCGTTAGTAGATTTTACTAGAGTCAATCATCATAGTCTGAAGCAGAAACGTCCAGCACTACCTTCAACATCCATGGTGAGCGTCGTCAGTACAATGAGGTAACTACATTTATGTTCTAACTAGTCGTGACAACGTGAGATAGGTGAAAGTAAACTTTCGTTTCGTCAAGTAACTTTATAAAGAAAGTAGTCTTTTGTTTCGTCAAGTGACTTTATAAAGCTTCAACCAATCTCACTGTTAGGCAATACTAAGCGCTACTCAAGAGAACATTACAGAAAAAAGTATAACTAAAATTTTTTAGGGAAAGTCATGAACGGGCTATAACAACTTTCGCCTTATAGAAGCCATTTAACCAGATGCGAATTGCAGCAAAGAATAACAATGTCAATTACAGATTTATTATCGAGAAGCTAGCCCAGGGATTCCCAAGCAGTTGTTAGAAATACTTGATGACGTGACCAAACCGGCAAATTAAGACTTGTAATAGACGACCTACGACATAGAATGCATTCCAGCCTCTTGGAAGACGACTAAGAACACGCTATAATTTTTGAGATGCAATTTGATGTTCTCATTCGAATTAAATCTGTGTTCTGGAATCTTCCTCAATAAAGATAAGAAAACGCCTGCATCTGTAGTTGATATCTTCAAGAGTATGTTGTGTGATGTTAAGAAGTTGTCTTGTTCAAATAACATTGTGTACATTGTGGTGGTGATGACGGCCAATAACATACTATAAAGATCAGTGGGGTTAGTCTGAGAACCTGGTAACTGAGGTTTTCACTCTCCTCTACAACGTAGTGGGAATCTCGTTCCACTGCAACAGAAACAATTGAACCATTTACTAAGCGAATGTTAGTGTGAACGGTGGTTTGGTTTTAGTAAAGTAAAAGAGGGTAGAAAAGTGGTTTAGGAAATATGAATGGATTTGGATACAGACTATTTGTCTTAGTTGAAGGGAGATAAAATGAGTGAAGGAATGCTTTGAGAAAAGGAAGGAAACTCCGCATATTACGGTTGGTAGATGAAAGTGTTGAATTAGGGTTAAGCAGATTTAGTGGATTCTCATTTATGGTTGAGAAAATTAGCATGTAATGATTTGGTAGTAAGCTTTAAAGAAGAGAGTATGGTGTTCAGTTAAATCATCAAAGGGAGATAACGTAGAATTAAGTCCCTTGCAGGTTTTAGTGAGTTGAGAAAAAAAAGTACGCAGGGGAAAATTTGGATGTGTGAACATTTTTAGGGGTGAACGAAGAAATGTTAGAACGGGGATTAGGCAGTTGAGATTGAGACGCGCTAGGCGTAGGTAGAGAAAAGGGTTTTCTCCCAAGTGTTAAAGTTGGATGTCGAACGCGCTCAGCGTAAGACGTGTATGGGTAAACGCGCTCAGCGTAGGTGGTCAGCAAAAATGTGCTGTGAGTTAAAGAGTGATAGAAACCGCTCAGTACATTACTTATCATAAATTGGTGTACGACAGTATTTTTGTGATATCATCTTTTCTGAGGACAAGATGATTGTGAAAGGAAAAAGTGTATTTCTATAAAAACAAAACCAGGTATGTTGAACAATTCTGATCTATTACTAGCATGTGTAGCTCAGCAGACAAGGTCAGATCAGAAAAGAAAAATAGAAGTAGTCTTGGCATAGTGACAGCCCTGGCGGTAAGGCCAGTTTTCTCTCAGTGAGATATACCAAGAGATATGGGAAGAAAACGTAGAGAAAAAAAACAGTCAGTACAGACGAGAGACAAGAGGTTTCGCCTGAAGAATTAGATGACGTTTTGGTAGCTGGAACAAGCAGTAGCAAGAAGACAAAGCAATGTATGTGGAAAATAGATACTGAGATTGTTTGAAACTGAAGCTTTTATTATACAAGACTGCCAACCTTGAAGAGGAAAGTTTGGGCATACCATTTTTACCCATTTATCAACTTATGTTAATAAAGTTCGACATTTGATATTTTCACTGCTGTTTTTCGGGTGAATTCGATTGATCAACAGTGGGTATGAGAAAATGTAGAGTCAGTCTGAGAGAAGGAAGTTTTCGTATTTACCTTACAACATACTATCTACTGAAAGGGCAGTGGTCCGAACCTCTAATACTTTCAACGGCCACATTAGTCTGGAGAATAAACAATCTACATGGTCACACAGCTACATAAAGCAGTAAGGTGCCAAATGTGGGCAGACGGCTGAAAAAAACTTCATTAAGTGGGATCACGTCAAGCGTGGCAAACTATAAACAAAACATAGGAAGGGTAATGATTATGAGCCAGACAGGGATATCTTTCGTCATTTTAATAAACTTAAGTCAGACTGGACTCCGGCTCCAGGTGCCTCTGCTGCTCTTGATTTATACATTGCTAACACTTTGCATGACATTAATCAACTTTCTCTACCCCGTCTACGTCGATCTAACCTGACTACTTCTGAGTGGCGGTCCTTGTCATCCCTTAAAAAGCGGGATGACATTATCCTCAAACCTGCCGATAAAGGTGGTGCAGTGGTAGTTTGGCAAAGGACTTGTACATTCAGGAAGGAGTCTCACAGCTCGGCAACTCCACCTTTTACTCACCCAGTTCTGCGGATGCCACAGTCCGCCATAATCTTACTGTTCATGCTACTATTCGTGATCTCATCCAAGATAACCTCCTTCCTTCTAGTGCCATGTCTTTCCATATTCTTGATAGTAGTCTAGGTAAACCTTCCTTCTACATGCTTCCTAAGGTTCATAAAATTGACAATCCTGGTCGACCTATTGTTTCAGCCTGCTCTTGTCCCACTGAACGTATCTCTGATTTCCTGGATAGTAATTTAGAACAATTAGTTGCCAATCTACCTTCCTATCTTAAGGACACCACCCATGCTATCGCTACTTTTGATTCCATCCAATTCACACCTGACCACACTTACCGTCTTTTCCTTCTGGATGTTTGTTCGCTTTATACTTCCATTCCACACTCTGATAGCCTTAAAGCACTACGATTTTTTTCTCGACAGACGCACTGACCTTACTTTTAGCACCGGTTCTCTTCTTCGCCTTGCGGAATTGGTCCTCACTCTCAACTCTTTTGAATTCAATGGCCAGTTCTTTAATCAAATTAGTGGCGTTACTATGGGCACCAAAATGGGCCCGAGTTATGCCTGCCTCTTCATGGGTCACTTTGAATATTTGGTGCTTCAAAGTTGTAGTGGTTTTTGATGTTATTGCGTGGTTGCTATGTTACCTAGTGTACTGGATGAGGTCAGCTGTGAAGGCTCCTGAAGATAACAGTTTATGTGAGTTACAGAATGCCTTTCTGCTACCACTTATGACCTCAAACAGACTTATTCTGCTATTATGTATGTTAGCTACGTTTAATGTCTAGGGTAATGAAATGTGATGTGTAGGTAATTAAATACACAGACACACACATGTAAACACTAAGTCTAATAATAATAAGCTCTATGATCAAATCAACTAACACTGGCTTTAGAATTTAAATTTTACAATTTTTTGAGAATTTATTTAGTCCTGAACCAAATTGTCTTCTGGTCAGGACGTATGAAACAATATGTATTTATCAATAAAAGTGCATATATATAGATTGAATAATCAAAATGAAAATTTTGTACATAGATATATTGTTACATTGGTTAATATTAACACTAACTACAGTGTCTTTGGAAAACTAGCACTGGATGTCTAGTCGTGGTGGTGTCATCATACCCGATCTCTGTTTATAATAGTCATTGTCTTTGAAATATGGAATTGAGGTATAGTTTTTATACACCAGGATTTTGTTTATTTATTTAAATGTGGAAAAATTTGATGAATCCACAGCAGGCCAGGTTTTCAACTTATCTGGCCTGTGACGATGCAGTAAAGAATTCAAGTGGCCCACTCCTCACAGTTGCTGGAGTAAAATGGTAGGCTTCTTAGTCATCCACTCTTGGACCTCTTCAAAGCATCTGGCACTAGCGCAGTGCCAGACCAGAAACTCACAATTCAAAATTGAAAACACAGTTACGTTGTACTAGCAAAACTCAGCTGAGCTGCTGGCTAGACTATGGCGTCCCACTGATAATATATAATATCTCCTGGAAATCACTCTTCTAGCATTAACAAACTGTGTATATGGACAGTTTTCTACAAAATGGCACTTGCCTCTACTTTTTTTTCTATAATATAAATGCTTCCGTCCAATCAGCGGACTTCCCCTCTACCGTTCAAATATTTAAACTACAATGTCCAATTTAGGTCCAGTTTCTGTCTAGTGTGTAATATATTTATGTCGGTCTGTCCGTCCGAACTTGGTTTTTCCCAAAATTACACTTGGTTTTAGACGAAACTACAAAAAACTACACAAATTTTCCCCCACTTACTTATACGATTTCTATGCTAAGTTATTTTTAGCTTCTACCCTCCCCTGATTGCCCCTTGTCCACATGCAGTTTGTTTTTCTGCGTTTGGCTCAAGGACGCGTCAAAAGTGAATTTTGTGAGAAGTATGCACAAATAACTGTCAGCTAGTCTGTATTGAACAATACAGTCTTTCGTCAATATCTTCCGTGTTATCTGTCCGTCTGTGTAATTAAAAGTATTTTATTTCTCAGGGAAAGATGGGCTATCAAACTAGCTAGTTTTTATTCTCCTAAACTTATTATTAAGAAAAAACCTACTTTTTTCAAGGTTAGTTTTGAAATTTGTTTTTGTACCTTCGTTCACGGCGTTGCCGCTATATTCAAACTAAAACGACTATTTACCGTAGAACGTCCAAGATACGTCTGTTTCTGACAAGAGCTAAGGTCGTTTTTCGTCCAATTCCTTACATTGTGTCAACTAGTGGCGTAATTTTTTTCCTTTAAAACTACAAATTGCGTCTTCTAGCCTTTAGATTTAAACACGTGTTCAGACCGCCTCATTTTTTTTCTCTTTTATCTCCGTTTCTACCCCGTCTAAAAGGATAGGCCGTTAGTCTGCATGTTATAACTAGTTAGTTTTCAATGGCGTTAGAAAACGCTGGCGTGGGCGAGAATGTATCAGCGTATCTTACCAATATTTTTATCCCTACATGTTATTTTACCTATTATCTTTATAAATGGAGGAATTTTAACGTTGCATCACTGTAATTTCACCACAAAAGTTACGATGGACCATTACCTGAGTTTTACCGTCGCTATATCGACGATGGTATTGGTGTCACAGACATGCCTGAAGTCAACCTCCGTAGATTCATTGACTATGTTGGCAATTTCCATCCTGCAATCAAATTCACTTCTCAGATTGCTACCACTTCAGTTAACTTCCTTGACCTCACTGTCAATATTACTCCTACTGGCCTTACTATCTCTTTTATAAACCTACTGATGCTCATGGTTTCCTTCTTTACACCTCTTCTCACCCTCAAAGCTGTAAAAATTCCATTCCCTACTCTCAACTTCTACGCTTACTGTCGGATATGTCACGATGAAGATGATTTCCGTGAACGAGCTCAAGAAATGCTCGAGTTTTTTCGCCGACGTCACTATCCTGAAAGAGTCTTATCTGATGCCCTTAATCGCATTAGTCCCGTCACTCGTCAGGTTGCACTTACTGCTAAACCTACTACTACATCTGACAGACTCAAACTTGTCTTAACTTTCCACCCTCACTGTTTGGCGGTGAAAAAAATTCTGTTCCGTCATCTGCCTATTCTCCACTCCGATCCTGATACCAGAGAAGTGTTTCGTGATACCCCTTTGTTGGCATATCGTAAGGATAAGAATTTTAGGGATATTCTTGTGCATAGTCGCTTGAGACAAACTAGTCCTTCTCACTTTGGTACTAAACCGTGCCAACTCCGTATATGTAAGACCTGTCCTTTTGTACTCCAAACGCAGTCAGTCTCCTTTCCGAACGGTAACTTTGCCATTGGGGAGTCTTTCACGTGCGAATCCAGAAACCTGATTTATGCTATCATCTGCAAGAGGTGTGGCATGACCTATATTGGTGAAACTGGCAGACGTTTGGCAGACAGGTTTCGGGAGCACTTGAATGACATCCATCATGGCAAACATTTACCGGTGGCCCTTCACTTCAACAGCCCTGACCATTCAGGTAACTCTGACATTCATGTCACTGCCCTCCGTTCATGTATCGGCGATGACCGAACTAGCTTTTCGTTGGAGAATCGTCTCATTTTTCAAATGGGCGTTTTAGCTCCTGCTGGGATGAATGTCCAGCATCATTTTGCATAATTCTGGTGGCTTCTGTCGTTATTTTCCTATCTATCCTTGTTTTTGCTTTGGTTCGTTTCGTTTCCTCAATTATCTGTTCTTAGCCGTCACTAGCTCCTACGTCACTTCCGCATGACGCCTTATTTTTTCAGCCATTTTGAATGTTCCTTTCTTCGATCCAGCTAAGTGATTTTTTACGCATTTTAATATTGTTGTTCATTTCCGTCTTCGTTTCGTTGATTATTTACTTTCTTGTTTCGACATGTCTTTCTGGTTTCACGATTTTCTTGCATTATTACTTGTTGCGTGCATATTTTGACGCACATATTACAAAAATCGATATGGCTATTTAATATGAAAAAAATATAGACATTCATTCATTTGTGTATGAAAATGCTGTCTATGGTAAAAGCGAGAGAATCCATGTTTGATTCACACTTTTGATTATAGGAGTAATCGTTCTGGATATTGATCCGGCGCAAGGATATTGCGCTTACGTTTGTACTTATTTTTTAGGGCCAGAAAATATATTAATTTGCTTATTGTGTTTATGGCCTGAATTCATATGTATTACATATTATTAGTACAAGTAGAATCAGTCCTATATTGTATATTTTGGATGGGTAGGAGGGACTAGATTCTTGTTATTCCGGTCTAGCGGAAGTATGAGTTGTCTTGACAAGTCGTGATGAGTTCCGATGTACCGTGATAATGGCGGGTACGCACTTTTCATATGGGCTGGTAGATTCTTAAGGAAATATAATTCATGAAGTGTTTTTTCTTCTAAAGGAGATGGTATCTCTACTATAGTTTTATGTTAGAGACTCTCCTAAGGTACGGTACAATGTTACAATGTATAATTCGGACTCCATGTATTGCCAGACCCTATTTTGATGATCTCATGTCGATTCGACCTAGATGGAACATTGTGCTTCGTATCGCTAGGGTCGTGTTTTGTATCGACAAAGATGACAGACTTTCCTACAGCGGTTATGGCTACGTGAATTAACCTGATCATCGTAGAGCTGTATGGAAACATTTATGAAATCATTTATATACCCATTATAAATTAACTCTGGCTTATATTCTCCTTCCTATGAATGAGTGAACGACAACTCAGGGAGGCAGCCATGTTAGATTTCGGTCATCATATGTTTTGATCACTGCCAAGAGAACAGATTATTTATCCTATTATCGGACAGTGACAGGGAGATCTCAATCTTGCTAGAAACCCCCTCTTTCGTGGTTTCATAATATATACTACAAACTATGGACGTCAAGTAACTTTAGTTATTTATCGATCTGCCTTCACTGACACGCGTTTAGTCAGATAGGGGGATGAGGCCATAAATATCATGACATTGAACTTTTGATGTACTGCCCATTATTTCTGAATGTGTCATGACTTCAGATCTGCTATGTATACCTACAAATTGATATGTCAACATACCATGATGTACTCGTATGTCCCAGTGTGTACGTCTGAATAAATTGAGTAAACAAAGATTCCAGCAGTCTGCATTGGTGCCTTGTAGACACATGTGTATGAGTGGTTATATTGGTCAGCACACGAACAGTACACCATTCGCGGTAATCACACTCTACACTTCTACTTCATACATACACCATCCTGCGTCGGTTGAAGTGACCAAGTTTAGGGCCTGCTTCCCCTGGAGCCTTTGCCTTCCCTAACTCAGGACTAGGGTGAGTTACCCATTTACAGCTGGGTAGACTGGAGCATGCCTGATCTCAACAACACACCACTCTTCCTTACAGAGCATACAGACTGACACTTTACAGAGTGGAAAGAAGAAAAGAAACTTTACATTACTGTTATCGTTTCGCTCATCACCGTGGTTTCATCTGCTTGTATCGCTCATTTGACGTTTTCCTCATCATCATAGACCTTTGTAGTACCTATATGTAGTTCTTGTCCTTGTCACCTGTTCGTAACTGTGGCTGACGAAGGGTAAAACCCGAAACGTCCCTTGTCTCATGTGTACCGTTTACTTGTGAAACTGATTTCATACCATATTATTTTTTAATTTATATATTTGTGGCAAACTATAAACGGTGTTCAAAACAAAAGGATGACACAGACATTTTTAGTTCATTGCGTCCAAATTTCACTCCGTTACCAATTTATATCTTCGGTATATCCTTTCCATAGGACGACCAGAAGGATTAACAAACATAGCCGTTGGCAGTGTTGTGCAGACACGACTCCTCAAATATCAAAAGTCCGACTCACGTGTTTTGCTAGTCATATGGCATAAAATTCGGAGTCAGAGTCCGGACACTGTTTACCGACTCACGACTCCACAGGCCTGACCGTTGGAGAAGTACCAGACTAGCAGCCAGTCTAACATTTTCTATTCAGTGGCTGCGTGTGTAGAGTTTACTCAGCTGTCACCAGGCGCAGTCAAAGGTAAAGCAAGTCATGTAGCAGATTCTGCCGTAGAGTAGTGACGTATCAGACACTTCATACACAAGGTCCAGCTTTATCAGGTGGGTTGACCAGTTCCCTTCCTCGTTTCTTTTGCCTTTGCCTTTCCAAGGTCAAAAGCAGAGTCAGATACGCAATTACAGATGGGGTAATTGGGGACAGTTTTTTGCTGCCCTCCTAGACGCCACTAGTCCAGATGGCCACTGACTGTTCTGTTGAAAAACCCAGCATTGCACACTAAGCTTGGAGAAGTCACTTGAACCCCAGATGTGGTTCTTTGGCTTTGATCTGGTTGACTGGATGCAGGAGGATCTCACTGTTGGTCCAGCGATAGGCAGAGGGAGCTGAGAAGTAGGCCTGTGCAGGACGTGACAATTCCTTGGGAGAGCCCAGAACCAGAGCACAGTTTTTTAGCTCTGCATAGTTGGAGAGCCCCCTTGGATAACATGGAATGCACAGTATGCCACGCACCTCTTACCCCTAGCTTGGGACCAGATGTGGTGATCTTTTAAATGCAAGTCAAGCTGGATAAACTGGAACTCATGACTTCTACTCAGTATGTTTTGGAATGGCAGAAAAAGCATAGGAAAGCCTAAATCTACAGTGTAGATAATATCAAGGGGTCTTCAACCTTTTTTAGGCTGCAAAAGAGCAAGAAGCTCAACAGTCCTAGTTAAACAACAGCAACAATATTTACATATATTTCCTTCATTATACGTTTTTTTTTTTTAAATTATGCTGTCTATATTATTCCCTTTTCTTTAAAGTGCACTGGGCGCACATCTGTTATTGAAAATGAATTTTATAAAAAAAAAACTTGCCAACCATAAGATTTAAAAAACATAAATCTGTTCTGTTTGTGTAATATACTACAGTGATCACTTTAGGAAATTACAGTGTGATCCAACACATTAGCATGAAATCGAATCTCAAAAGGGTTCATTACAGTACGGCACGGGTGGAAAGGGGTGGGAGTCTTCCCTCACTATGCATCGCACCACCCTGAAAAATCCCTGGGACCGGCTCTGGTTCTCAGCTCCGTTTAATGCTCCCAAGGCAAGCGCAGCGCAAAACCTCTGACAGCAAAAACGTAGCGCCTAGCCTTCTGGTGGAGGAGACCTTTTTAACAATTCTCAGATCATTAACATGTTTTGGCTAGCGATGGATATGATATTATAAACCCAGCCATACGTGTAATAAAGTGCTGTATATAAAAACAAGAAAAAATTTGGTAACATGTGCAATAAAAATCTGTTTATTTAAAAAAAAGGCTGAGAGCAACATTATCTGTGCAAAGTTTCTTCTGTAGTGTATTATTGAACCTTCGATTGGCAGAGTAGTTAAAATGTTAGCCTTTCGTGGCTAAGTTACCGAGTTACGAGATCTAAAACCAGGTAGTATCATACTCCAGTTTAAAAAGGTAGTCCCATAGCAGATGCTGCTGTAGGGGAGTGAATTGTTAGAGAGTTCACTATACTAGGTCTAGCATCGAGAGATGGGGGTGACCAGTTCCATTCCTTGATGATTTTTTCCTTCCCTAACTCAAGTGCAAAGTCAGGTACCCATTTACAGCTGGATAGACAGTAACGTGTCGGTACTGTGAATCGATCCCGGCACATTTGCCGCGAGAGACCAGTGCACACTTAGGTGTAAAATGACCTGCTCTTGGGTTAGGGAAAGCAAATGCAGCGAGGAAGGGAAGTGGTCACCCCACCATAAAGCTGGACCCAGTAAAGTGAGATCTCTAACACTTTACTCCACTTCATAAAGCTGGACTCAGTAAAGTGACATCTCTAACACTTTACTCCACTTCATAAAGCTGGACCCAGTAAAGTGAGATCTCTAACACTTTACTCCACTTCATAAAGCTGGACCCAGTAAAGTGAGATCTCTAATACTTTACTCCACTTCATAAAGCTGGACCCAGTAAAGTGACATCTCTAACACTTTACTCCACTTCATAAAGCTGGACCCAGTAAAGTGAGATCTCTAACACTATACTCTACTTCATAAAGCTGGACCCAGTAAAGTGAGATCTCTAACACTTTACTCCACTTCATAAAGCTGGACCCAGTAAAGTGACATCTCTAACACTTTACTCCACTTCATAAAGCTGGACCCAGTAAAGTGAGATCTCTAACACTTTACTCCACTTCATAAAGCTGGACCCAGTAAAGTGAGATCTCTAACACTTTACTCTACTTCATAAAGCTGGACCCAGTAAAGTAAGATCTCTAACACTTTACTCCACTTCAGCAGTAACTGCTTTAGGACTACCATTTTCCCCCTATTACTCCAGAAGAATATCCATTACCGTACGTTAACAGATCTACCAATAGTTTTGTGTCAAAATGAAATTTACCAGCATTCTTTTCAAAAACCATTTTTACAAGTGTTTTTAAACAATCACTGGTATATTGGTAAAGAAAAATTAATCGAAAATAAAAAAAAACACAACTTTAAAATCAGCAGTGAGACAAAAGATATCAACCAGGGCCGGGTTAAGCCTAGAAGGGCCTCTGGCATTTTTTGGTGTTTAGACCCCCTTCACCAGGCAATAATTTTAATTTTTTTTTTCAAACGCCTTAGCAAGGTGATGGTACATACTAGTATTATTAATAGACTGGTAGGTTAGTTTGTTAGGATTGTTTACTTCTTTTATTAGTAATTACACTGGCTAACAAAAAAAAATTTTTTTTTTCTTTCTCTAACATTTCTATGTTTTTCTGATCAATTTTAATGCGCTGTTTTTAAATCTGCAAACCGTTTTTCTCTATCAGGTCGGGATCTCTAGAAATACGCAATTGAAGGTTTTTAACAACGCATACAGTATTACAACATCATTCGTACAAGAAGTATAACAGTTATGTAGGCTTGAATTTCTTTGCAGTCGACTTTCGTTGGTGAATGGCATGTGGTACATCGCGATGAAGCATCCAACAATAATCGGCAAGCATGGTCACATTCCACCGTCCTTGATAACGTGACTCCATTAAGGCGATATCTTGATGGAATCGTTCTCCGTGTTCATCGCTGACTTCGCCAAGGTTGTCAGGGAAAAAGTCATGATGCGAATCGAGCAAATGGATTTTGAGGGACATGTTACAACCCATAATTCTGTATGCATCTATGCACTGCTTAACAATATGCACATAGTCGACAGATTTGTGATTTCCCAGAAAGTTATCGACGATCGATTTGAATGCCATCCATGCGCGAAGTTCACTACGATGTAACAATTTCTCGAATTGTTTGTCTGCAATAACTTTCCTAATCCGAGGTCCTACAAAGATACCTTCCTTTATCTTTGCATCGCTAACTTGCGGAAACCTTTCTCGAAGATAAGTGAAAGCTTTGCTCTTTTATCTAACGCTTTTACGAAATTCTTCATGAGCCCCAACTTTTATGTATCGGTGGTAAAATGATGCTGTCTTTGTTAACTAATGGCTCGTGTATTACATTTTTATGCCCGAGCTGCATACGATCCCTGATAGGCCACACCTTTCTTGCATAATGTTCCTGTCTGTTGCGGCTGTCCCATTCACATAGGAAGCAACAAAATTTAGTATACCCAGTCTGCATGCCCGTGAGAATTGCAATGACCTTTAGGTCTCCACAAATCCGCCATTGGTAGTCATTGTACTTTATTTTTGCCAAATGTATAGCCATTTTGTCATAAGTTTCTTTCATATGAACAGAGTAGGCGACTGGAATTGATGAAAATAAATTTCCGTTATGCAATAACACGGCTTTTAGACTAGTCTTGGAAGAGTCGATGAAAAGTTGCCATTCGTTGACTATGTGCTCATGACCGAGGTGCACCATTAGACCGTTTACATCTTTGCAATAGCAAATGTCATCATCCATCTCAAAGTATTGAACAAGTTCTCTGTGTCTATGACGAAATTTAGATATCGGAGTATTGGGCGCTAAAAGATTCCATTCTTTGAGTCGCGAACCGAGTAATTCCGCTTGTCCTTTGGTAAGAGCGAGATCGCGTATTAGATCTGAAAGTTCTGAATGGTCAATTAAGTGAACACCATCATTCACCGGTATATAATCCGAGTCAGAATTAGTTTCTAAAGCAGGTAAACTATCAATTTCTGATGGTTGATTCACGTCCAACGGATATTGTTCTGGTGGAACTGGGGTCGGACACGTGATCGGATCATGAGGCACTGGTTTCTAAACCGATTCAATATTTGGATAAACCACAGACTTTCTAGTTTTAAAAGTGAAACCATGGATATTTGTCAAGCAGAAGTAACAATCAGTAGTGTGATTTGTCGGTTCACGCCATATTACTGGCACTCCAAAAGGCATCGACTTGTGCTTCGGCGATTTTCGTAACCAACCTGCCAATGTATTTGTACAAGTCGAACAAACTGCATTTGGCTTCCAAGATTTATTTGCATCATCAACTTTCGAATCGAAATAAAGTTCATATGCTTTCTTTAGTAATGATGTAAAGTTTTTTCTGGTGAACACGATCGGTAAAATATCCGCACACGTAACAGAACAGATCAGCCGAATTTCTACAACTTCTAGAAGCCATATTTTGCTCAGAATTATTTCAAAATACAGTAACTATTTGAAAAATAGCGTAACATATGTCATGCATCTTTTAGCAGTATAAAAAGTAGAATTATTTTGCATTTTATTAATTTTTAATAAGTTATATAGTAAAAATGAAACGGAGCAAAATAACGGTTTTCCAAAAATATATTTATTCACAAATATCTTAAGAACTCGATGTGATAGAGATAAACGGATTTCAGATTTGAAATCAGCGCAAGAAACTGACCTAAGAACACTTATTCTTATATAAGAAAGAAAAATGTTGTTTGTCAGTGTTATTTGTGGTTAATGTTTATTAGTATTATTTTTTTATTATTATTCAGGTGACACACAATAAACACATGTTATTGAAAAATTTTTCTTGTTTTTCTTTCAACAATTTCCCCAATATATGTTCTTTTTTGTAAATAAATCTATGCAGTTTAAATTTTTTTTTTTTTTTTTAACTTAAGCACGGACCCCCAAAGAATTCTGGACCCCTAAGCTTCAGCCTACTTCGCCTAATGGATAATCAGGCCCTGAACAACATACTTGTTTATGATAGACGTGATTATCACCTAATAAGACGCAGGGTGAATATTTATGATAGATTTCTGGTGGCCAAAAAAATGCGTATTATTTAGCGGGAAATTCGGTACATGTTTTCCCCATCTATTCTGAAATAGTCCATGTACAACCCGCATCGTTTGTGACGAGATCCATAATTTACTAGACACGGTACTATAGTCTTTGTTCTGTGTTGTCTGGCCTATAGCAGTGAATATGAAACTTACAGAAGTGGTTGCTTTTAAAATGAGCCTGGGTCGTCTCCTGGTACTATATTCTACAGCTGCGTGGAGTGGTCGTGTTAATGACCATCTATAAAGCATTGTTTTTGTGGTACTGAGTTGGTGGTATAACGTAAGCTGTTGGCACGTGACAGGGGGACTTGGCATGTGTTTGTTGAAGGCCTATGCTCCCCGGGGAGCTAAAGGGTATTGACTTATTGAGTTGGTAGTGTGGTTAGTTACGAATCACCTCCGCACTGCAGCTATGGCACCGTTCACTTCGCCCCGGGTAAACCCATCACTTCTGCCTCTTCTCTGTTGTCTAGATTTCTCTAGATTTCTACTTCTTTATTACGCATGCATGGCGGATCTACATTTTGGGGGCCCTGAAGCTTGAACTCTTGAAGGGGCCCCTTTTTTAAAAAAAAGATTAGCGGGATGGGGAAAGAAATGAATTGTAGATAAAACTGTTCTTGAGGGCCCTGAAGCAAGAGCTTCATTAGCTTTATAGTAGATCCGCCTTTGTACGCATGAGTGCCGGAAATATGCATATTTATGTTTATTATTTGCTGCTCACTGGCTTCGGGTTCCCCTCCTTGTTTGTTTACAGCAGGGGTCGGCAACCAGCCGATCCCGATCTATCGGTAGATCCCAGTGGAAGATTTGGTAGATCTTTAGGGACAGCGGGGGGAAAAGAAATGAAACTTTTGTTCAGCTAGGGACATTTCGGACTTGACCTCTCCCGCTGGCATTTAACATTGCTGTGTCCCCGGGATCAAATGTACTTTTCCCAATGAAAACTGGCTACTAAAATATATTCGTGAACTGCATGATATAGGAACGCGATTTTTTTCTTTGTAATGTTGTTCATCATCTCCACTCCCCCGGGAGCCGCGCTGGTGTAATGGCTTCGGCGTTGTACTGGCGACCAGGTGTTCATGGTTCAAACCCGGACGTCGGCGTTTGAAGAAATGTTTACGGCCGGAAATTTGACTGAATAGCCTGAACGGCTCCTGTGATAAACCCTCTGTGGATGGGAAGGAGCGAAGCTCCTGACCGGGTTGGAAGGAAAGTCCTCAGGTTCCCCAGCCTCGCAATGACATGTCATTGGGCCGAAGGGCTGAAAGCCCAAGTGCCGCTGGTTAAGAAAAAAAAAAAAAAAAAAAATCTCCACTCCCCCCAGTAAGATTATACACACACACAAACACACACACACACACACACATATATATATATATATATGGTAGATCTGTTAGAGGGTTTAGTGTTACTAAAGTAGATCCCAAAAGCTTCTGGGTTGCCGACCCCTGGTTTATAGTATCTTGATCACGTCTGACATTAACAGTGCTGGACATTTTCTAAGAATACCAACAGCATTAGATATTGATGGCGTTGACAAAGATTGCTCCTTCTTCCATACAACACGCCACAACAGCTGGACGTGTCAATCTTGGACATAGCATAGTCACTACCAAGGGTTACTGATCATTAACTGGTTCTGGGTTCGATTTCCTGATATGTCTATCACTTCTGTTAGTTTTCTGTTGTCTAGTTTTCTACTTCTTTATTTCTCACTAGTTTCTGCAAAATACCATTTACAGGGTGGTCCAAAAGTATCCATACAAAGGGAACATTTTCACTTCTTTAACAAAGTGTCTGTCACGGAATTGCCTCCCCTGCTTTGCAGTAGTGGTCCAACAGTGGCCAAAACTCAAGAGTATCTAATATGGGTCTTCACAAGTGTCTACCTTCGCACAAGATTACTCTTGGCAGAGTTGTAGATAGAAGGATAATGATGCTTCTATCTCAAGGGGGTGTTCACAAGATATTTTCAGAAGTCTAGAACAATGCTGCTTAGAGCCGAGCGCTATTAACTTATATCTGATCCGTCGCCTTTTGTGAAGAAAGGGTTATGCAATGATTTATTTCAGTTCGTTCAAGCCCTCACCCTGATTTACTCAGTGGAATACTTCTTATTCTGATATAGCGCTGTTTAGAGTGTTTTAGCAAATTGAGACAAACATGCAATACATTCAAAATGATTAAATCGACGTTAAATTTGTATATTTACAAACAGCAAATTTAATAATCACTTAGGCTTTAACAGGATTTAAAAAAATGAATAATGATTTATCAGAAAATGATCATCTCTGTGGGATTTAATGGTAGTTTGTAAAGAAGGTCACGTGGCAGCTTTTATGTGTTACTTAGCTGTCAGTGACGGTTCTGCTCCTTCTGATGTTTTGGTTCTTGGTAGACTGGATCGCTGATCCCGCTCGTCACTGATCAAGGTTGTAGGGCGCTGCACGTTCCCAGAAGTGTCAGGGAGTGTCTCCGAAGTTGGTTCCTCGTCTTTAAGCCCTGTCTGATAATGGTGTATATCTTCGACTTCAAGCCACTTTTGTACCCTTCTTGTTCCAGAGATAGCACCCTCAACTGGTAGCACTAACTAGTATGGTAAAAGAATAGAAAAAAAACACCCTCCTGAGTATTGTGTTTCCTGGCGCATACTTATGTGTCCCCATCTTCCTATTTCACCATCCCATCTACCTCAGACTTTACCTTCGATGAGAATTAAGCTTAAACCCTCGAGAGAAAACTTTCTTTTCATTTAATTTGAATATCTTTATATTTACTTTACGTTCAAATGAAAAGGTTAGTAGTATAGATAGAAAATGTTTACATTTACATCTACACTGGTTGAAAAATGTTCACAAAATAGATTGAATATGTTTTCAGTTACATTTACATCGGTTGAAAAATGTTCACAATATAGATTGAATATGTTTTCAGTTACATCTACACTGGTTTGTAAAGGTAAGTATTATAATTAGAATATGCATAATTTCTTTCATCCTTCCCTCCCTGCTCCATATGGAACTTGGGACAACCTATGCTTTTTAGTTCTCTTTAAGAAACTAGCAATAGAGCAGTCACCAGCCCTTGCAGTTGTGGTTCAAGAAACCATCCTTCTATATGCTGAGGTTGCCAGCCTCAAATGACTTCGACAACGACTAGCAATTTTCACATATTAATATTCACATGGCAATATATACATATTAGTTCACATGTTAGTAATGAAAAATATAGAAAGTAAAATGTACAACTTACGCCAATCTTGGCTCACAGACTGTTTGCTCAGAGAAATAGGTTAAGGCACTAGCAGATGCCTTTTACACGTGTTCTTGGGGGTCGTTACTTTAACAATAAGTTCCCACTTTGATTTCGTGTTCTAGATTCCTCAGTATCCGGTTTTCCTTTTCAAAATTGTAGAGTTTTTTTCCCCCTGGGCTCTTAAGTCCGCAAAAAATTTCTCAAAGAATGGTCCAGTCCGGTTTCTGAATCTTGTTTCTAGTCTTAACTCTGGCAGTCTGGTTGTCGTCTTGGCAAGCGATTCTCACAGTGTTCTAATCTGGCTAAAATGTCAGATTATATGGCCCTCTGCCTCCCCCGCAGTTGTTTGTCACGAGTTAGGCAGGGTCCAACCAGGAATTTGGTGGTTCCTCTATTTCGAACCCCCGCCAATCGTTTCAAAACTGCATATTTAAGTGGGGTAATTCAAAATTATTCCGACAATGGAAAATTCTGTGCGTGATGCTAAAAGTCACGTCTCCCATATATGGAAGTGACAACTCTGTACACTCTTTTGACAATGTGTTTCAGATGTAACATCTTACTTTCCTCTAAAGCAATGCCTCTGAAACAGGTGGACAGGAAATGATGATTTCATTCATGTCTGTCCAAAATGTGTCGCATAGATAAGTATTCTCTTTATCCGTCGCTTGCGCACACACAATCCGTCTGCGGGCGAATAATTTTATCGCCTGGCACGGCTTGAGCAAACAAAACTATGCGAAACTGACCAGGTCGATCTGGGTTTTACCTGCGCTAATCTTAGCAAAGCTGAAAAGCGCAGAGAGAATGTCATGAATTATCGCAAAAAACAGTGTCAAATGGTTGTAAATAGCAAATATCTGTTTGATAAGAGATAATTAAATGTGTCGATCCTCCGGAAATGCCAGGTAATCAGTACGTACAGCAAGTGTAACTGATTACTGCCGTAGTGAAGAAGAGATCGACCCGAAATGTGACAGTGTCACTTTAGGTGATACAAAAGTCTCCATGCATAGGGAAAATATTCATCTTTGTTAAGTCATGTTTTTGAGTGGGAGTTGAGTGTTTGGGATTTGTATGTACGGGTCTGATTTTTTATAGACACGCTAGTAAGCACGTTTAAAGTTACGAGATGATTTTTTATTTGGGTGCTTGAACATAGCTCAACTGAGTATGTGTGAGGGAGCCGCGCTAGCGTAGTGGTTACAACACCGCTCTGGCGACCGGGTGATACAGGATCAAACCCGGGCGACGGCATTTGAGGATTTTTCGTCGACCGGGATTTGGACTGGATTAACTCGAGACCTGGCGAGGACATTTGAAGGAGTGTCGTCGACCAGGGACTGGCGGCTCCTGAGCCGACCCAGCTGCAATGGGTACCTCCGAAATCGGCGAGTATTTGCCTGAATGGCGAGGGACACCTGTCTCTGTACAAGAAATAAAGGGATACTCACGTAAAATCAATGTCAGGTTAGACATAAAAATAATAACCTGAGATTTCGCCTCGAGTATTAGCGGGCGAACGCAAAAAAAAAAAAAAAAAAAAAAAAAAAAAAAAAAAAAATGAGTATGTGTTAGTTTTTTTAAACATAACGAAAGTGTTCAAATGTTCTAAGTAGTTGGGGGAGAGATACGGGTGAGGTGAGCTCACATCTCAAGCTGTTAGTTCGCGCTTGAGTGAAGATGTACTGAGTTGCATCGAGAAACAATAATCTCGTTCATTAGGTATCTGGCAGAGCTTCGAGACGGTTCTTATAGTCTCGCTAATGTGTCCATGGTGTTTTTTTTAAGGGAAGAGATTCAGTATATTATTAATGCCAATGATTATATCGGCTATTACCATTTATAATGAATTGCTGCTAATGCAACCAATTTCTGACGGATTATATATATTTACTATTTATGATGAGTTGCTGGTGATGCTCTCAACTTTCTGACGGATTATATATTATTACCATTTATGATGAGTTGCTGGTGATGCACTCAACTTTCTGACGGATTATATATTATTACCATTTATGATGAGTTGCTGGTGGTGCACTCAACTTTCTGACGGATTATATATTATTACCATTTATGATGAGTTGCTGGTGATGCACTCAACTTTCTGACGGATTATATATTATTACCATTTATGATGAGTTGCTGGTGATGCACTCAACTTTCTGACGGATTATATATTATTACCATTTATGATGAGTTGCTGGTGATGCACTCAACTTTCTGACGGATTGTATGCTATGTCGATTTATGATGAGTTGCTGGTGTTGCACTCAGTTTATCTATGGATTATACCTACTATCATACCTTGTGATTTGCTGTGATCTGTTGTCCATAACGTCAACGTAACTGTCGTAAATAAACTGTGTATAAGTTGAAAACTAATTCGTCTTACCCGTTGGTCTGTTTCCTGACCTAACGTTACTGATGTGTGGGTTTACATCAGACGTTTACAAACCTAAAGAACTCATGACATTCGCCCATTATATTTACACACCTGTCGGCTACTAATAGTAAGCCCGACATTGTAGCACTATCTCTTTCAGACAACCCCCCACACATACATGCAACAGAAGTGAGGGTCTGTGTGGCCTGTAATAGAAGGGATGACCCAAAACAACAGTAACAACCTCTTTAACAAACTGTCACTTTAGGTGGTACAAAAGTCTCCATACATAGGGAAAATGCTCACCTCTTTAACTGTCACTTTAGGAGATACAAAAGTCTCCATACACAGGGAAAATGTTCACCTCTTTAACAAACTGTCACTTTAGGTGATACAAAAGTCTCCATACATAGGGAAAATGTTCACCTCTTTAACAAACTGTCACTTTATGTGATACAAAAGTCTCCTTACTTGGGAAAATGTTCACCTCTTTAACAAACTGTCACTTTAGGTGATACAAAAGTCTCCATACATGAGGAAAATGTTCACCTCTCTAACAAACTGTCACTTTAGGTCATACAAAAGTCTCCATTCATAGGGAAAATGTTCACCTCTTTAACAAACTGTCACTAGGTTATCCAAAAGTCTCCATACATAGGGAAAATTATCACTTCTTTAACAAACTGTCACTTTATTTACAAAACATGCTCTACGTGGTTTCCATAACTTTGAAAACACGTTCGGAAAAAGAGAATAATTATTCCCTATGTATTTAGATTTTTGGACCACCCTGTAGTCAGCGTCTTATTCACTGACCAAAGGTCTTGGGTTTCCACTCTTTGTTTGTCTCTGGCGACTAAATCCTATCTTCTTTAATTATGCTGGGTCTTGTCCAAAAATACCATCAACATTAGATATTGATGGCGCTGACAATAATGGCTCCTTCTTCCATACAACACGCCACAACAGCTGGACGTGTCAGTGTGGGGTAGGACATACTCGTTACCAAGGGTTACTGATCATTAACTGATCCTGCCACGCGCGTACCTAATATTAATCAACTCGATGACCTGGAAACTTGGCAGTGCCAGGAGTAGCAGGAATGTGCATGCCGGGAATTAATTAAGGGAAATGTTCTCTCAGACACTGTTTCTCAACTTTGTGTGGCAGGCGCGAACCCTTCTTAAGTATCGACTGATACCTCGAATTGGGTGCCCAGAATTACATTGTCAGTGGAATTAAAAAATTGAAGAAAAAAAAAATAAAAGACAAAACAAAAAGGTAACGGTCGTCCCATGCCACTGCAGATGCTGCCGTAGTGAAGTGAAGCGTTAGAGACGCCAGTTCCCGTCCTTGCCAGTCCTAACTCAAGAGGCGGAGTCAGGTACTCATTAACAGCTGGGTAGACTGGAATGTGACGATACCACGTTTGGAACCCGGAATCCAGTAACTTTGCTGCGAGAAGTACTCGCTCTAACCGCTTAGCCAAAAAAGACGCTCCAGTGGAAGACGTGATAATGAAAGCAGAAACAAAGATGTAACTCGCTAGCTAGTCACTTGATCAAGCTAGTCACGTGTAAAGAAGGTCACGTGGCAGCTTTTATGTGTTACTTAGCTGTCAGTGACGGTTCTGCTCCTTCTGATGTTTTGGTTCTTGGTAGACTGGATCGCTGATCCCGCCCGTCACTGGTCAAGGTTGTAGGGCGCAGCACGTTCCCAGAAGTGTCAGGGAGTGTCTCCGAAGTTGGTTCCTCGTCTTTAAGCCCTGTCTGATAATGGTGTATATCTTCGACTTCAAGCCACTTTTGTACCCTTCTTGTTCCAGAGATAGTACCCTCAACTGGTTTGCACTAACTAGTATGGTAAAAGAATAGAAAAAAACAGCCTCCTGAGTATTGTGTGTCCTGACACATACTTACTTATGTGTGAGAAAAAAAAAGGGGAGGAGAGACACTAGAAAGACGACAATAAACTGAGGGTTTAACAACAATAGGTAATATTACAATGCGTCTATGCTAGAATAAACGACAAAGAAAATGCCTACGTTACGACCACAAGGTCTTCGCCAGGGACAAACTAACAAAAATAGAAGAGAAAGAAAGTGAGAACTAAGTAAAATACATAAAAATGAAGAAAGATAGTATGGCCTGAAAATGGAAATATCAGACGTTGGTGTCAACGATTTCATTGTGAACCCCCCCTCTCCCGCCCCTGCACACAAAAATGTCATGTTTTATAATGTCCATTATGGACAAAAAAGATATAATTTAAAACTGATGTAATCGATCACATCTTCATCATTTTTGTATAGGAAACCTGCACCAATCATTCACATGCTCGTGCAGCGGTTGTTTCCGTAGCAACTTATTTTACTTGATGATATTTCCAGTTTCATGCACAACCTCATATTAATCGCCTTTTACGACATGCAAGAGAAAACAGTAGGCCTTTTCTTTGTTTGTCTCATCAGAGACCCCAGGAGATACACGGGGCAGTCACCGTATTATACCACTAAACAGGTCGTAATCAGTGTGACTTACTGAGGACAAACTAGATCTAAATATCTAAACCATAGCATCTTTTATATTTGGACATGCGTTGTAATATAACCGATCAACAAACTTGTGTCTAGGATTCTTGCCAAAACGAGATACAAATTTTTTGGGGGAGTTTTAAATGAGGAACAGGTTGCAAACAGCAAAGGGTCCGTCAACAACCAATTGAGGAGCACTGCTCCCAGAGCCACAGAATATCTAAATGCATTCTCTCTGGGGGATAATGCTTCGGGAAGATGGTCATGCAACTGCATTTAATGGGCTTAATGACCTAATCCAATTCGTCGGGCAGCTGACGTCTGTAGCAGCCCAATACATTTTTTGCGTCCGGTTCAGGAATACGACCCACTGACAACAGTTTACTAGGCCTATTTCCAGCAAGGAAGGAAAGAAGTAAGAACCCCTCGAATTAGAAAAGACATTACAAAAGTTAATAATTAATACATCCAGACAACTGGGACGTTTATATTTGAACATGCACCCTCAAATAACAGACGGACTTTGTGTCTAGGTTGAACTGGGATCTTCGCCAAAACGTGGCAAAATTCCTATTTAACAAAAAAGTAGATGACGAGGACAGTAGACAAGGTACGCCATATTTGCTCATGTTGTCAGACTGGTTATCCATATTTACGTTAGAGTTATTCTTAACCTAACACCAACCCTGTTTCGAGCTTTTTCAAAATTAAATTCGCCCGTTAAATACTAAGGCCGTTTTAAAAATTAAAACAAAAATAAAAATTCCAACTTGAATGCCGGGTTTATTTATTTTACTTATTTATTTATTATTATTATTATTATTTTTTTGGAGAGAGAAATAGAGAGAGATAGAGAAAGAGAGAGTGAAAAAAGAGAAAGAAAGAGAAAATGAGAGAGAACGAACGAGAAAAAGAGAGGTGAGAATAGAAATGATGGTATACACACAACCAAAGTATGCGTAGAGACATCAAGACAAGAGAAGAATAGAAATGATGGTATACACACAACCAAAGTATGCGTAGAGACATCAAGACAAGAGACAGAAGACACTGGAGATCCAATGCAGCCGACTTTGAAGCGGAGATGGCAGCTGATGATGATGATGATGATGATGATGATGATAATGATGATGATGATGATGATAATGATGATGATAATGATGATGATGATGATGATGACACGACTAAGCGAGGATATTTAACAAAGAGTCAAGCTCAGCCTACAGGTTAAAGAAGCATACACCGGGCGTAGCTCCTCAGATCTCAAACAGGCAGTAGAACGTATACTCCAAAACTGTCGGCGCGCGAGAGGCGCAGGGTGGCGGCGTGGTCGTCTCCCACCCCAGTTGAGAGGGAGAAACTGTATAGTAACGACAAAAGCCTGAGACGGCCAGCCCAGCTTTGTTGGAGAGATAGATAGATGTGGTTACGTGATAGCGAATGACTACCAAGAAGAAGAAGCTTAGGTCTGATAGCCATCAAGCCTTTAAAGATCTCCGCCAGAGCCGGCCTTGGAATTTCTCAAGGTGGTGCGAGATCTCGTGTTGGTGCCCCCCCCCTCCGCCCGGCCCTAATGTCTTGTACTCTTACAAGCCTTAATTTCATGCTATTGAGTTGGATCACACTGTAATTTTCGGAAGTGATGGTCACAGTAGTTTTTTTTTTTAAACATAATTCATCAATGTTTTTGAAATCTTATGGCAGGCAATATTTTTAAAATTCATTTTGTATTACAAATAGGAGCTGATACGCTGTTTTTGAACAACAACAAATAACAAACAAAAAACAAGATAGGAATAATATAGACATGGGGTAAACAAAAAACATACATTTAAGAAATTAAATCAATGTAAATATAAAATAAGTTCGTACTTTAGATACCGAAACAATCTAATTTCAAATGTTCCATTAAAATTAAATTGGTTTGGTAACTTCTGAATACATTTTGGGCCCCCCCCCCCCCCCCCCTTCCCCCCCCCCCCCCTCCCCCCCCGCTCCCCATAGAACCGAAATTGATCGCTGCTTACACAGTTCCCTTTTTCATGGCCTAAATTGGTTCACAGTTCTCACAGTGCACAAAAAGTATAATTTGGTTTCTTTCAATGAAGACCTCAGAAAATGTGGGCGATGGTATAACATTTTTTTAGACAATTATAGATGTACAGTAAATAGCTATAGATAGTCCATTAGCAGAAACTATCGTAGTGGAATGAAATGTTAGAGACTTCACCATATTAGGTACAGCTTTTTTTTACGAAGTGAGGTGGCCAGTTCTCTTCCCTGCTGCCTTCGCCTTCCCTTAAATCAAGAGTAGAGTTAGGTACCAATTCACAGATGGGTAGACTGGAACGTGAGACAAAATATTGCCTGTGTACATTTAATCACATAATATCTTCCTTTAAGTTGGTATATAACTGAAATTTCACGACATGATTATCAATATGGAACATCTTCTTCTGCGTTCAGTTCGTAGTCACGCTAAATCTGTAGGCTTGTCGCCACAACGCAGTCCACAGTCTTTTCCAGGTCAGAGCGGTAGCCCCTTATCTTTTGCCTGAGCTCGGCGCCCTCTGGCCAGGTCAGGCGTCGTGGATCATCATGTGTTGGACAGTTTTTTAGAATATGTTCTATAGTCTGGAGTCTTGTTCACGTGGACATGCATTCGCATGGAAATATCCTTAGGCGATAGAGGTGGCCTAGTTATCTGCAGTGCCAGATCTCAGGCGGAAAATAATGGTCAGCTGGTGTCTATTAAACTGGTGGATTGGGTCATTTCTGTTGTATATATAACCTTCCTCCTTCCACTGTGTGAAGCTGATGACAAGAGCCAGAAAGATAAGAATGGACCAATAGATGAGAAGACGCTGGCGATTGATAGGACACACACTGAGCACAACTGTTGGCATATTGCAAGACAGTACTTGTTATGAAATCTCCAGTGTCCAAAGAGGTAAAAAACGCCCGAAAAAGATCACGCAGAAGAGAACTGTAGACGGGAATGACAGGGATTAATGGAAATGGAAAATGTTTAACGGATGGCACAGGACAAGAGGATTTGGCATGAATTTGTTGAAGGCCAATGCTCCCTGGGCAGCCGCTGAAGGTTCATGAATGAAGGAAAGAATGAATGAATGAAAGACTGAAAAAATTAATGAATTAATTAATGAAAGACTGAATGAATGAGTGAATTAATGAATGAGTGAATTAATGAATGAGTGAATTAATGAATGAGTGAATTAATTAATGAAAGGCTGAATGAATGAATGCATAAGAGACTGAATGAATTCGGTATATATTTTTCAGTACTGACGTTTTAAATGAGCCTCCGCTCTCATGCATCAGTAAGCCATGCATGAGTTTAGCCCCACACACTACTGTATTCCATATCTTGATAACAATATAGACAAAGCTGGAGGGACAGAAAATGATATCAAAATAAGAATACAAAAAGCAAGCGGAACTTTTATTGCATTGGGAAATATATGGAGATCAAGAGAAATCTGATTCAACACAAAAATAAGAATCTTCAACTCAGACGTCAAGTCAATCCTATTGTATGGCTCTGAAACATGGAGAGCAACAAAAACGACAACAAAATTTACAGACAATTATCATTGGGTGTTTGCATAGAATAACACGGATTGAAATGGCAGGAACAACCGACAAGAATTAGACAAGTGTCAGTGGAACAGGCGATGAGAAGAAGACGCTGTCGATGGATAAGACAAACATTGAGGAAACCTGTTGATAGCATTACAAGGCAGTCCTTGTTCTGGAATCCACAGGGAAAGAGAGGCAGAGGTAGACCAAAGTAAATATGGAGAAGAGAACTGGAGACAGAAGGGAAAATGATAAGGAAGACGTGAAAAGAACTTGAGCTGATGACACGTGACAGGAAGACTTGGCATGTGTTTGTTGAAGGTCTATGATCCTTGGGGAGCTAATGGGTATTGATTGGTTGATTGATTGATTGATTGATTGATTGATTGACTACTGTATTCATTCATAACCCTTCAACCCTCTACGGAACATACGCTTTCAATAAATTCACGCCACGCCCTTCTGTCTGGTGCCATCAATTTTAGGTCATTTCATGTCTTCTTTTTCTCTTTCGTGTTAATCTCCAGTTCTCTTTATTCTACTCCTACCCTGTGGATTCCAGAACAAAGACTGCCTTGTAATGCTATCAACTGACTTCCTCAGTGTGTATCCTATCCAACTCCAGCGCTTTTTTCCTCCCCTCTTATTCCATTCATCATCATCGTCTTTTTATTGCTTCTTACTGAGCCGGAAACCACTACTGTAGATGGTCCCTTGCGGAAACCTGCGCCAA
>JAMPIV010002092.1:150000-266450 GCA_024509875.1 Oreohelix idahoensis
TAAAAAAGAAAAAAAAGGGGAAGGATTAGATTGAGAAAAGGAGAAAGATAAAGAAAATGAAGATTTTGAAGAAAAAAAATGGAAAAGTGAAAAAAAGAAAGGGGGGAAAAAAAGGGTTTTAAAAGGAAGAAAAAAAGAAGGAGATGGGGGGAAAAAAAAAAAAAGGGGAAAAAAAAAGAGATGAAGGGATAAGAAAAAAAAAAAAAAAGAAGGGGGAAAAAAAAAAAGGAAAAAAGAAAAAGTTAAAAAAATGAAGAAAAAAGAAAAAGGGAAAGGGGGAAAAAAGAGGGTTTTAAAAAAAGAATTGAAGAATTGTGATAAAAAAAAAAAGGAAGAAAAGTTGAAGTAAAAAAAAGGGGGGAAAAAAAAAAAGAAAAAAAAGAGGGGGGAGGAATTTGGGAAAAGAAAAAAGAAAGAAGGAAAAGATTTTAATAAGAAGGAAAAAAAAAAAAAAAAGGGAAAAAAAGAAAAGAGTTTGAAGGAGGAATTGGTAAAAAAAAAGAAGGGGAAAATTTTTGAAAAAAGGAAAAAAGAAAAGAAGGGAAAAGTTGGGAAAGAAGTATGGAGGAAGAAAGGAGAGGAAAAAATGGGAACTTTGAAAAAAAAAAAAGAAGAAGAAAAAGAAAGGGAAAAGAAAGAACGGGAAAAAAGAAGGGGAAAGTGGGGGAAAAAAAGAAAAAAGAAGGAAAAAAAAATAAAAAAGAAAAAGGAAAAAAAAAAGGAAAAAAAAAATAAAAAAAAAAAAAAGAAGGAAAAAACTGGAAAAAGAGATGAAAAATTATAAGATGAAAAGAAAAGAAGAAAAAAAAAAAAAAAAAAGGGAGGAAAAAAAAAGTAAGAAAAAAGAATTGATTGAGGGGGGGAAAAAAGTTTGGGAAAGAAAAGGGAGTTAAAGAATTAAAAAAAAATTATTGGAAGAAAAAAAAGAAAAGGGGAGAAAAAATAAAAGAAGATAGTGGGGGAAAAGGAAAGGGAAGGAAAAAAAGGAATGGGGAAAAGAAAGGGAAAATTGAAAAATAAAAAATTTGAAAAAGAAGAGGAAAAAATTTAGAAGTGAATGGGAAAGAAGATAAAGGAATGGGAAAAAGAAACTGGGGATGGTTGGAACAAATAAAATGGGAAAAAAGAGGGGAAAGAAGAAGAAGAGAGCTTCAAATAACTGTGAAGGAGGAAGAAAGGAAAAAAGGGGGGAAAGGTTAGGAGGAAGAAAGGGAAATAGAAGGAAAGGAAAGTTGTTATGAAGAAAAAGAAAGAGGGGGGGGAAAATGAAAGAGAAAAGAAGAAGATTAGAGATGGGATGGAAAATAGATTAGTATGAAATGGGGAGAAAAAAAGAAGAAGGAGGTGTAAGGTGAAGATGTGAAGATGAGAAGAGGGGAAGAATGGGAAGGAAAAAGGATTGAAGAAAAATGTGGGATAGAAGGGAGAAGAAGGAAAAGAGAGGAAAAAGAAGAAAAGAGGACTGAGAATTGAAAGAAGAAAAGAGTTTGAGAGAAATGAAGAAGAGTGAAGAAGAAAGGAAAGAAAAGGAAGAAGAAGAAGAGAGAGAAAAAAAGTGAATGGAAAAGTGAGGGAAAAGAAAAAGGAGAAAGGAAAGTTAATTCGAATAAGGGGAAGAATGAGAAAAGTAAAAAGAAAGATGTAAAAGAAGAATTAAGATAATTTAGAAAGAAAAAGGAAGATTGAAGGAAAAGGGAGAATGAAAAGAGAAAAAAGGAAAAACATAAGAGAAGTAAGAAGAAAAAAAAAAAAGAAGAGTTTAGAAGAAGAAGGAAAAGGGAAGAAGAATTAGAAAAAAAAGAAAGGAGAAAAGAAAGAAGCTAAGAAGTAGAGTGAAAGGAAAAGATAAAAGAAAAAGGGAAAGAAGAAGAAGGAAAAAAGGGAAAGAGAAGTGGGAGAGAAAAAAGGAAGGAAGAAGAAGAAAAAGGAGAAAAATGGAAAAAAGGAAGAAGAAAAAGAAAAAAAAAAAAGAAGTAGAGGAAGTTAGTAAAAGAAAAGTAAAAAAAAAAAGGGAAGAAGAAGAAGAAGGAAAAAATAAGGAAAGAATGGGAAGAAAAAAAAAGAATGAATGAAGGGAAAAAAGAAGAAAAAGGAAGAAGAAGAGAAAGATGAAATATGATGAAGAGTGTTAGGAGAAGAAAGAAGATGAAGGAGGAGGGAAAGAAAGGGGAAGAAAAAGAAGAAGAAGAAAAGAAAAGAAGGGAAGGAAGAAGAAGAAGAAAAGAAGAGGAAAAAGGAGAAGTGAAAAGAAGAATGAGAAAAAAAAAAGAAGGAAAAAAAAGAAAGAAAAAGGGGAAGAAGAATAGAAAGAAGAAGAAAGAAGAACGAGAGAAGAAGAAGGGAAAATAGAAGAAAAAGAAGAAAGAAGATGAGGAAGGAGAGAGAGATTAGGAAAGAGGAGAAGAAAGAAGGAGGAGGAAAGAGAAAGAAGAAGAAGAAAAGAGGAGGAGGAAAGGGGAAGTAAGATAGATGGAAGAAGGAGGGGGAGGAGGTAAGAGAAAAAAGAAAGGGGATAAAGAAGGAAGAGAAGAGAGAGGGAAGAAAAGCAGGGAAAAGAGAAGAAAGGAGGAAGGAACTCCCCCTTTTATTCCTTTGGAAAGGGAAAAGAGGGAAAAGAAGGAGAACCGAAAAGAAGGAAGGAGAAGAAAGGAGAAGGAGGGGAAATATAAGGAATTTGAAAAACGGAAGAGGGTGGGGAAGATGAGGAAAGGTTGTTAATTAAACTATGTGGGATTTTAGAAAGTTATCTGAATAGATAAGATAGGTAAATGTGACAAAGAGAATAAGATGAGGAAAGGACAGGACGCTTTGTGTGTACAGGGGCTGGGAGAGTTTGAGGGGGGGGACAAGGTTCTGAAAAGGACAGGGAAAGTAGGAAAAGGAAGAAGGTAAAGGAAAATGGTTGCCTAGAGAGAGAGCTAGGAAGCCAGTGTACTAACCACTATGCTACCGCGGCCCCCTATGCTTAGGGGCCCGTGCATAAGTGAAAATAATTATGCTAAGGGGTTTCACTAAAAATATTAGAATTATTCCTCATTAGTTGAAGCCCAAGCACCAAAAATCCTAGAGTCCCTTCTTGGCTTAATCCGGCCCTGCCCGAGGGTGAGATGTAGAGGGAGACAGCCAAACAGATAGAAAAGATAACAGGAGACAGCCAAACACTTAGAAAAGATAACAGAGACAGAAATGAAAGAGATGAGGAGGACATGGTCAGACGTTGAGCGGATAGCAGAGGACAGGAGGACTTGGAATGAATTCTAGAGATACTGTATATGCTCTTCGGGAAGCGGAAAGGATAATGAATTAATACTGTAAGGCCCCACTTTTCTGGCGTCATTTTATTGTTGGTAACTGAGTCTGTTTACAGGACCGAAGACGCAGCAAAAGTGATGAATGCAGTCAGCGACCCATAGCTTGACTGCTTGCGTCAGGATCAGCGAACCAGAGCTGACCAAGACCCTACTCCACCTCCAAGTGGTGGCCCTCGAAACAGGCTGCATCACTGCAGTCTGGCTGACAGAGTAGGAATCGAAGAGGGAAGGCAAACCTGGTCACAGAAATGCCATGCTGAAGTCGGATGTGTCGGACCGAAAGGCGCAAATATCGCAGCTGCGCTGTAAACGGACACAACGCAACCAACGTCCTTTTCAGGACGAACGAGGAAGAAGAAAAAGGAATAGTCTGTTTACTGCATTTGTGTGATCAGCGTCTTTCTGTATTCTGGCAATTTTCCAAACTTGTAAAATTTATTGTATTATTTTATATGTAATTTAAAGAAAACAAACGTAAGTAGCTAAGTGTTGTAGTGACAAAAAGGGGATTCGTAAACCTCTTTCTTTAAATGTTGTATATTCATTTTACTTCCGTATGGTCTTTTTTTTAGCCCAAGCTCTATCGCGCACTTAATATATGATCTATAAATATGGTTTTAGGATTATACCTAGGCAGGGCTCCGTGTAGTAAATGTAGGCAGGGCTCCTTCCCATCTATTGTCATTGGCTATCCGTCAAATCAAATCAGAGACCCAGACCGAGAGATGAGTAGTTTAGATAAGGGGAGGCAATGACAACATTATTTTAGATACACATGCCAGTCCCGCTTTAGCCTGTCCGTAAATGCTAGCAGTCAGAACTGTGTAAAGAGAACTCATAGTTTCTAACTCGAGTCTGAGATTGGTGAGTATGTACGCCAGGCGTTTTGTTTGGTGTTTCAGGGCTTCCCAAAGTAAACAGTCAATTATCACCTTCAGGGTACAGTCTTATCGGCGCTCCAACTCGTTGAATGTTTTATTTACTTTTTTTTTTCACGCTTACAACCATTGCACAGCTTGCTGTTTCCTCATATTTATATTATTGGTAACTTCTTTCTTCTTCGTTCGTCATGAAAAGGACGTTGGTTGCGTTGTGTCTGTTTACAGCGCAGCTGCGATATTTGCGCCTTTCGGCCCACCACATCCGACTTCAGCACGGCATTTTTGGGACCAGGTTAGCCCTCCCACTTCGATCCCTACTCTCTCAGCCAGACTGCAGTGATGCAGCGTGTGTCCAGGACTACCACTTGGAGGTGGAGTAGGGTCTTGGTCAGCTATAGTTCGCTGACCCTGACGCAAGCAGTTAAGCTATGGGTCGCTGACTGCATTTATCACTGTTGGTGCGTCTTCGGTCCCTTATTGGTAACTAACCAACCAGGTCAAAATTGCAGCATTGCCTCCAGGTAACCTTTACTAATCAATGTATATGCCACTTACAGTAGTGGTTTCTATGGCAATCGATTTTACCTGATTAGGTTGCCACCCCGATCAAAACCTTGTATTGAATTTCATTGATGTTGAACGTAATAAACATAGCAACTGTTGAAAATTAATATACCCTATTGGGACTGAGATAGATCAAAATATGAGCTTTTTAACTGCAACAACTTGAATATACGCTATTGGGCCATACTTGTCTTACATCCTGGATGAGTGTGTCGGAGTGGCTAAGTGGTATGGCCTCCGCCTCGAATTCTAAAGGTACCGGTTCCGATTCCTAGTAGAGGAAATATAATTAATGGAATTTATATTTTTCACAACCAGTGGTCTTAATGATGTCATACTCCCCCCGTGTCTCCTGGGTAGTGAGATCTGATGCCTAGCCTTCTCAGATAAAGGCGAACAAATAGGAGGTCCCGTGTGCAAGTTGCGCACGTTAAAAATCCCACGGCAGTTGGAAATCGAAATAGTAGACCATAAGGCCGCTGCCCTGGCAATATTTGGTTTGGTTTGATTTGGTTTTAAGGACTATCATAGCCCGCCGCGTGAACTACACGCGCGGATTCTGAATATTACACAGCGATACCGTAATGTAAAAACGACGACATTTCATGCAGTTTACCCTTATGTCCGTGAAAGTCGTCGTTTTGTGTAAACCCACTTCTTTGTTAATACACTATGTCGATATACAAATGTGCACAGCCAATCCACGTTCAACAGACTCTGAGACAGAATAAATTACACGAAGTCAAGTTCCCGCAAGATGGCGGAAGACAGAATGAATTAGGAAAAATATCAAAGAAAAAAACTGTTGCTTCGGAACTCGGTCACGGAAAGTACGAAAACGCCGGCAATTAAAAACACTAAAACGCCGAGAACCAATCAAAAGGGTACACTGGCAGTTACCTGCGTTGACCTATATATATGGGGGCGCGTTTTATTCAAATCACACACAAACACGAAAGCCAGCCAGAACAACAGATTGTGGAAGAGAAAGTTGTCAAGACGAATTCCTGCTTACCTGCATGACCGGGCAAACTTGCTTCACTAGTCGAGTCAACATTCTGGCTTGTATTAATCTTAGAGGGTTTATTCGTGTCATCCAACCTGAGGTCGTATGTTCGGGTCAATCCTGCTGTCTGGAACTTCGAAGGAGCATAGTGGTTGTATCGGAGCTACATTCTTAGTCCCCCTCAGTCTTGGGTGGGCTAAAGGAAAGATCATCAGCAGGTGTTGTGTGCATCAAACTAAGAAGGGCAGAACTGTTTTTAAGAGATGAGTACACATTAGTACCATTTCCGTCGGCAAGTGTGAGCAATTAACTGTCAATGAAGAAAAAGTGATTTAGCGTAGTGAGAGACAAGATTAACAGCACAACTTACAAATCCATTGCATTCCATCTTCCAACATCCACCCTTCAGCACAAGAGTAGATAGTGTATATACGTAATAAATAAGGAAATTGTATTTGAACGACTTGTCAAGTTTATAATTGTTAAGTGAAATCTGTTTCCTTGTTTCAATATCACTGTTAGTTACACAGCGGGGTGGCATTTTATGACTGTCTCCACTCTACTAATTTTTAGAGATCAGATCATTCACAGCCGTAACTAATTTGTGATACCAATAGTTCTCTCATACACTGGGACTTCACCATTTTCCTGCAGAAATTATATTTCTGTATTGTCAGTACTATACTGATCCTAGATACAACAAAAACCTCACGCTACACCCTTCAGCCCGATCATAGACCTTCAACAAACTTACGCCAAGTCCTCCTGTCACGTGACATCGGCTCAAGTTCTTTCCGCGTCTTTTTAACATTGTCTTTTCTATCTCTAGCTTTCTTCTCCATATAATGTTCAGTCTTATCTTGCTTTTCTTACACGCTGACAGATATACTAGATCAGGGTTTCTTAACCCCTTGGGGTCCGTGAATGAACTCCATGGGGTTAGTGTACTTAACCGAAAATGTGACATTTTGTATAATGCTTTCATGTACATCGTTGTTCAGGAAGTGGTTCACAACCTTTATCCGACAACCAAAGTGGGTCCATCGCACAGAAAAGGTTAAGAAACCAGTAGTTAGATTATCCCGTGTGGTCTAATGGTTAGGATTTCTGGCTTTCACCCAGGTGGTTGTAGTGAAATTGACAGAGATACAACGGTAAAATACCTCCAAAGATAACATGCCACAGTCATTTATTGGTCGCTTTTGTGATACCAAGCCTTTGATTTGAATTCAGCGGCAGAACGCAGATGTTTGGAATATTACAAAAATTAAAAAGTAACTTTTTCGTAATATTAATGTTAGGAATATAAAAATTAGCTGGCCGGATGGCCCATTCTGAGCAGTGAACTAATATGTTCTTAATTTTACAGACGGATAGATAATATTGAAGATAATGACAAAAGACAGTGTTGTTCACATCAGCGACAGACTGTATTGAATAAAAAGTGTCGCTATTTGCACAAAAAAAAACACGACCTTGAGACGCAGGTGTTCAAATCTACTTAGTAGGGAAGCGAAGGGACATTGGTGGGAGCTGTGTCTAAATATAACTTTTAACGACAAAATTTTGGAGGGGAGAGAAAGGTTGGTTCAAAAATCAAGTACGTTTTTGAAAAAAACAAGTAGAGACGGACAGACTAACAGATAAACATCCATACTTGACTGAAGCATGACTGAAATGACTTTAGGGTAGGAAATTTGAATTTGAAATAAACCTAGGCAGTGATTGGCCACAGACAATCATTTTATCGGCGCTCAGACGCGCAAGTGGGGCCATTCCTCAATAGTTGTTCGATGATAGACACAGTATTTTAAAGTGTGGTGATTTCCAAATGAAAGAAAGTGAAATAAGTTCAGGGACGCCATACTATAGCCAGCAGCTCAGCTGAGTTTTGCTAGCATTTCTGTGTTCTTTATTCATAATCTGGTAAGATTGAAATTACTTCTTTGTATATTTTGAATATTGTTTAATGTTCGAGGGATTTGATACTGCCATATCATAATCTAGCCTTACAAACAAGTAGGGATTTGCTCTAGACCCCCCGCCCAAGTCAGGGTCTAGGGACCAACAATATACATAAACTCCAGCAAGGGTTAGGAAAGACAGATCAAGTGTTGAGAATAATGAAACATATTACCTATCCACTTTTAGGGAAGGAAACTAATAAATATTTTTCAGAATCTATAGTCTGGGAGGACCTATCTGATGTAAAACCACCATGGTAAATGTGCTGTTTGGTCAGAGAGATCTGACCTGTCTGTATGATGTGGTTGTTGTGTCCGTGTTGTGTCCAGACGTGGGTAGAGAATAGAATTTTGACACATAGCCAATACTTTGATTGCAGAGCTGTGAGTTTCAGTTGTCAACAAGGCGGTGTCCATTCAGTTGGTGATTTTACTCGAGTGTATCTGTGCAGTACGTTGTGACAGAGACCACTATTATTGCCCGCCAGCACGGAGAGGTGGGACCACCAGATTTCAGCACCAGAGCTACATATGCAAGTTGAGTGAGACTCTGGTCTGCTGGAAGTTCACCAACGCCTTTTAGTTACTAATACCCCATAAAATTCCTGCAATTTACTGGACACTGTGTAGTCAATATAGACAGGTGTGATGAGTCCACCCCAACAGCACAATCATTAACTATCCTCCCAAGTAGATGACTACTAGAACATTTTAATAAAACTAACTAGTCTAGTACTTATATATGTACACTCTTGCCTTTATTATGTAACATTCCATGCATTTCTTTCATAAATTTTAAATCCTTTTTTTTAAAAAAAGTTCTGGTCAACATAAAACTTGATCCAGAACAAATAAATGTAATATAATTCTATCAAAAATTTTACACTCTTGAGTTAGTTCAGTGTATTATAATATTTGTTAAATATTATTAGTCTGCTTAAATATCTGTGGGTGTATCTATAACTATCACACCACATTACATATCATTACCCTAGACATTTTACATAGCTACATTCATTAAGAAAAAAAATTGAGTGTGAGGTCGTAGTGGTAGCAAGAAAGGCCTTCTGACAATTCACAACTACATTTTATCTCAGGAGCCTTCACAGCTGGCCTCATACATTACATTTAGTAATATCACCATCATACAATACCATCAAACCCACTACAGTGGTCAGGGTTCGATACCCTGCACCGGAATAAAACAAAATTTTCTTTAACGTACGCCCGCTATTACTCGAGGCGAAATCTCAGGTTAGTATGTCTAACCTGAGACTGATTTTACGCGAGTATCCTATTTTCTGACAGGTGTCCTCTCGCCATTCAGGCAGATACTCGCTGTCTTCGGAGAGTACTCATTAGAGCTGGGTCGGCTCAGGAGCCGTTCAGGTTATTCCAGTCCCTGGTCGATGAACCCCCAGTCATTGTTTTTTCATGGGCCTTCAATACCCCCAGGGTTTTGCACTACCACCGGTGCTGTTTAAATCTATACAGCAAAAATAGCCACCATTCAGCCAACTGGGTTGGTACGAACATTGACTTTTGCTGATGATATACTCGTTTACAGAACTGGCTCCGACAGACAAGAAATGGTTATTAGCGTTCACGGGACACTACAGGAGGTGTCTAAATGGTGCAAGGAAACTGGCTCTAAAGTCAATCCCAACAAGGCCTGCGTGATGTGGTGCTCCTTGAATAACTCCATTGTGAAAACAGACCTCCCAGATATTACTCTCAATGGACAGAAAATTAAAAGGCACGAAAAGCTGAAATACCTTGTAGTTACATTCGATTGTGGGCTCTCGTATAAGTACCATGTTGAACAAATCACACAGAAATGCAGGAGAGGTCTAGCAGCCCTGAAAATAATGGCCACGGCGCGTCTGGAGCAGAGATTACTATTTCTTCTTTATCAACAGCTAGTCATATCGGTCATTGAGTATGGGCTGGGAATACTCACGCTGTCAGTAACACAATGTGAACGACTAGAGCGCATTCAAAATGAAGGGATGCGTATAGTCTTGGGCTGTACATGAGATACCCCCATTGTGACAATGAGGTACATGCTTGGAATGCTGTCGATTAGATCGAGATATGCGATGGCCCAAGCAAAAGCCTATATGCGATTAACCACAGACAAACGGCACCTCCTGCATGGAAACATAGCTGGCATTAAGGGAGCAAGAATAAAGAGAGGGATGTCATGGATGGCACAGGCAGAGACAACGATCAAGCAGGTGGCTACAGTTGAAAATATATTCAAAGGGGAAGAGTGGAATATGTCAGATGAGAACTTGATTAATTACGAGCAAGTCATCATCAGCCTTGGCAGAGAGTGTAGAACTTGGGGCAATGGAAAAGCAGAACTGGAAATTAATCAACATGATCATGCCGGGGATGATAATGCCATTGTGTATACAGATGGGTCTGTGATCCATGGTGAGAAATCCGGTTGGGGCTTCTCTGCTAGGGTACAGGGCAGAATCGTCGCCGAACATAGCGGGGCTTACAAGATAACAACTTCCAGCATGAGAAAGGAGGTCGAGGCTGTTACTGTAGCCTTAAGGTGGCTAACTGAAACTTCATTAACAAAGGCAGTCATTGTGTCAGACTCTCAGTCCATGCTTCGAAAGGTTCAAAGTGGTTGGTTGCTGCATGAAAGGAAAACATTCATAGAAGCTTCCAGTCTAAAAGAGCTGGTGTGGATCTACTGTCATGGTCATGCAGGGGTATGAAATAATGAGAGAGCTAACAGACTAGCATCAAGAGCACCCATAGTGGGGACACTAAATATGGATAATGGAGAAATACTGAGAACAATTAATGATCGCCTGTTAGAGAATGACACTGCAATAGATGAATCATCAAGGTTAAGACTGTTGGAATTTGGCAGCAAACGTCAGGCTAGCAGAGATGGACGTATGAGAGGATGCATCCGTCGTATATACAACCAGCAAGCTACAGGAACAGTAAGCATTCACACTCTTCGACATATACTGAAGGAGACTGAGCACCTATGGGTTTGCCCGGAGTGCAATGATGTCGATTCTGTTCAACAATAACAATGGGCCTTCAAGAAATTCATCCCAAGCCTTAATGTCCAATATCCGTTAGTTCAAGATCTTTCTGTATCTAACTTATCCCTTTTGTTTTGTCTCCAGTTTCATCATGCATGAGTTTGTCGGCCTCCTTCTGTCTCCCTTACCCTTGGTATTCAACACATAAGGACTGCTTTGTTATGCTCTCAACTGGTTTTCTCAATGTTTGTTGTACCCAACGCCAGCGTCTACTCACCTAGAGTATTTTTCTGGTTCTTTTCATCAAAACCACGTTGGTGATCTTGTGATAACATTACAACCTGCCTATCTTACGCAAGCCCCAATTTATGAAAGAAGGCATCTTTTTGATTCTCATATTTGTTGTTCTCCATGTTTCAGAGCCACACAATAGGAAAGCCTTCACATCTGAGTTGAAATTTTTAACTTCATTTCTTTTGATTATCACGCATTTCTCCTATGCAATAATCGTTCCTCTTTGTTGTTCATGTTCTTATTTTGATATCATTTTGTGTTTATTCAAAGCTTGTCAGCGAACCAGAGCTGACCAAGACCCTACTCAACCTCCAAGTGGTGGTCCTGTAAACAGGCTGCATCACTGCAGTCTGGCTGAGAGAGTAGGGATCGAAGTGGGAAGGCAAACCCGGTCCCAAAAATGCCGTGCCGAAGTCGGATGTGTCTGGCCGAAAAGTGCATTTATCGCAGCTTTGCTGTAAACGGCGACACAACGCAACCAACGTCCTTTTCAGGACGAACACAGAAGAAGAAAGAAGATATACACTGCTACCAAGATATACGCATAATTTCACATCTGATACCTAAATATTTCCCAGTAAAATCTCGCAATTTCAGCTTCCCAAGGAGCATAGGTCTTCATGAAAATTATGCTAAGTCTTCCTGTCTTGTGCCGACAGCTGAAGGTCTTTCCGTGTTCTCTTGGTCCATTTAAAAGCAAAGCAGAGTATTCCCAACAATAACACAGTTATAAATCAGACAAAAAGATCTTTTATATTTGGACTTGCACCCTAATATAACCGACAGATCCTTTGGAATGCGCCTCGCCAAAAACTTGGCAAAACTCCTAACCTGAAAAGAAAGAGAGAAAAAACGCGATCTGGGAGAATCATATAGAATGTCGCAAAAAAACATTTAAAAACCAAAAAAAAACCAAACCTGCAAATGATGAACAGATGAAAATGGGCAACCCTTATCGTTTCTCTTTAATATCATCGGGGGCCCTCACTATTTGGACTCAAGCAAGATTAATACGTTGGATTGTCCTCGCGGGCTAATTAAGTATGCACAGTTGAACACGTGGAAGCCAGGTTCGCTGTAGCCCTCATTCCGATTCTTAGTCTAGCCACGCCTCCTGTCTTTGGTCTCATGCACTAAGAACTCAGATATGTAGATACATAAACTGTCTTTCTTTTTAAAAGGGGTTACCTGCTGTCAGGATTACGTCAGCACGTCAACTGAAACACGGGAAGGGTGGGGTATAAGAGGTTTTGTAGTTCTAGAGAGTCAACGGTTTGTTTATGACAGTATAGGGGCGTTAACCGCTTGTAGCGACTGCATTTTCTTTGATCGTGCTCTCAGGGGACGCAATTTGCTCGTAGAGAAATATCTTAAGGCAGCCGCCGGCGAGTGTAATGGTCCGCGGGCGGCCATGGATTGATTTCAGACCTCCATACAGAAATCGACCAGCAAACTTCCCAAAATTGAACAGAGGTGTTAAACTCCGCACAGGAGATGAAAGCATAGCCATTTTAAATATATAGTCGGGAGCATCTAATTCAGAGGTCAGTTTGCAAATCAAGATTTCTGGAATGGTCTAGCGCGCAGTTTCGGAGTCAAAATTTATCAGACTTCCTACAGAAATTCGTGGAGATTATTAAAATTCTAGTTCTTGTGTTTTGCGGTAATAATATAGTTATTAGCATCTTAGTGATTTTATCGTTTAAAGTTTCATTTTAATTCACTGGGATTTCTGTGTGTATTGAAAACGTATTAAATAAACATATAGAAAAACTATCCAGATATAACGTAAATTTAATTACCCGTTTGTTCCCCAGTGAGAGATTCTTAAAGTAATTTATAAGCCGCTAGGCGATTGATAATTGATTAATGCAGTTTAATTCTATATATACGTGTGTATTTTCTAACGACTAGTCACTCACGGGGAGTTTTTAAATATACATAATTAAATACCGGAGTGGTTAAAATAGTCTTACCTGTAAAATTAACGCGCATCAGAATATGATTTGCATTTTTTTGATTACATGTTTTCTATTTTTTACATATAGGCTGGACAATACCTTTGCGTCCTAGCATTTCATAGCGTCCTACTGACTTTGGTTTTTACAGCATCCAGTAATTATTGAATAAAGAAAAATCTTCGTGTTGTGACTCATATGCGGTCCATCTCTCCATTCATGAGAGTAGTCAAACCAAGAACTTTAATCATAATCAATTCTTTTAAAGTATAACTGGAAGAAGAACATTGCCAGAAGTGATTCTATAATTATTACTGCTCTGCTGTGGCAGAATTTATATCATTATTTTTCAACTGACAGTAAACGTTTTTATCTACTGGATTAACCCCCGAAAGAAAAAAACTCACTGGTCAGCCTTTGCCATTACTCTGTGTTCATCACGCCATAGAAGTCTCTTAGCCACCAGCGGCGAAACCCAACGGGACCAATATATTCTTACATATATACATCGATTAAATCTCGAGGACAGTACCATCCCATAGAATCATTGAAAAAAAAGGACACTAAGGCTTCGATTTTCAGCGACTACGGGAAAAATAGCTGAACGCAAAACCCGCTAGTCTGGGGCTGAAAGAGGAAGAAAAAGACTCCGAGTATTTTGAGTACTTGCGAGATTTTTTTTTTCTTTTTTTGTTATTTCATGGAATGCCGGCGTCAACGATTGGTAAGTGTGAATGGTGTGGCCACTGTGAGCGTGTATTGAATAAATGAAAAAATTAGATAACCTTAAATTATCTTTTTTTTTTTTTTAACTTGGAAACTCATCAGTATACTTGATTTCTTGTTTTTTTCTCTGTGGGGTTGTTTAATTTTCTTTTCCCCCTCCCTTAATCTGCTTAGTCAAGTGATAACATTGAGAATAATAGAAATCTGTTCCTATACCCTATACTGATTATCGTATACCACATCAGTTAAAAATAAATCTCTATTTGGGTTAATTATCTCTCTGATAGAAATTGTCTTTGGATTGGGTTTTTCCTATACAAGAGGGAAGGGCCTATTGAGATACTATTTTTCCTTCTCCCCCCTTGTCTGTAACTATTGATTTTTTTAAATGTAACATGATTGATGTTGTGATTTTAATTTAATGATAATAAACGCCATAAACCTTTAATTACTGTGTCGGTCGACCCATTACCCCATATCTGTTATACGTAGTTTGTATTCACGTCTGTGCGTTTGTATCACCAAATTGGTGTGTGTACATGTGTGTAGGGTAATTGGCAAAATTGTTTAGCCAGGAGAGTAAGGAGTCTGCAGGTAAATAAATGTCGTAAGATAAGCTGAATTGGAGAAATTACACGATTCAGAGACTGTCCTTTCTCTTACCCCAGCACCCTTGTGAATCAACTATCTATTTCTTACCCCTTACTATCACAGAGTTTTCACTATCATCCTCCACTCAGACGGGATCACTATTTCTAAGACCTATCTCAGTAAAATTTACGACAAACTCTAAGGTAAAGGTTGTGTGATATAACTGAAACGTCAGAGTACATGACAGATGGAAATACTAATGGACCTTCTGCCAACAATCACTAAGAAAACCCTGCAACAGATGGAGATAGGAGAGACGACGCAACAAGGAAACAGCAGAAATAAACACAAACAGAGCAAAGCAAGCACACACATGGAAGGAAAAATCTATAATGTATGGAACAGGCAAACGACTTCAGACAGTAGCTGATACCCCAATTATAATTAACTGGTTGGAAAGGGTATCATAAGTGTGATAATGAAAAAAAAAATGACTGATGGTTGAAAAAGCACAATACTTAGACATGAAGTGAATGTAACATAACAGAAAATAAACTTTAACAGACTGCCGTACGTATCCCGTGTGGTCTAGTGGTTAGGATTTCAGGCTTTCACCCAGGCGGCCCGGGCTCGATTCCCGACACGGGAACATATTTTTCCTTTTAATTTTTTTGAACAGCACAGCTCCTTTATGCATTTCCTTATATATTTATCATAGATGAAATAATAGCGCAAATATGTTCTAAAATATATACTCGTTTTCATTGTAAGATGCACGAATCGTAGCTATCGGTATTTACATTTTTACAACAGCAATAGAAGTAATGTAAACATCTCTAAATATCAAATATGTATCAGAACAGATATATAAATAAAAACATTAGAGGAGTTGACTGTAGCTTGGGATTGATGCTTGAAATGAAGACACAAAGTATTTTATTAAAAGCTCCATGTCGTAAATTTATTTTGCGAGAAAGAGTCTTAGAAATAGTGGTCCTGTTTAGAGTGGAGAATGATGGTGAAAGCTCAGTGATAATAAGGGTTAGAAAGTAAATAGCATAAAACACGCGATTATTGCTCCAGAATGCATGAAAACACAGATTTACACAACTAGAGCAAAAACACAACTAATTCGTAGGCTTATTATGGCCTTGTAATAAATCTGCTTGAAGATAACGTGATCAAAAGGCACTAAACCACAGAGACAATATGACTGACCAGATGGGGCCAGCGCCTAGAACGACAGGCCTCAAGATGGCGCTGTCACATATTCCCCGCCTGATTTTGTTGTCGTCCCGACAACTGCACTAAATCAGGCGCTTCAGTCGTATTCTCCAAATCTGGAGGATCACCTTTTCCCTCACTTCGTCTCAGGTCATTGCTGGTGACTCTAATGCTCGGACTCGCTCTGTCCGTTCGTTGGATGATATATGGACCCCCTGTCATTGTGGGAGCACGAACTACAACGTACTCGTCTTCTGACCACATATCACGAATCTCGGACCTCTCAGCGTCGTGCATTCTCTTCTTCACCAATTCTCCGACCTGTAGTGGAGTAGAACACGACAGCTTGTCACATCTCTCTTTCCGGACTGCTGCAAAACTCTGCAACGGTGGCTCTGCTCTTACGTGCGCCCCTCGTAGCCTGGAAACGTGTCCTTCAACGAGTTTTAGATGAGTCTCCTCCTCTAAATGTCGACCACTTTTCCTGGCGCCCTTGTGGTGACAGTTGCCACGGCCATCTCTTGGCTTGCACTGTGACGGCAATGTAGATGTGTTGGTACGCTTAGAGAGGGCGCTCTTTGATGGGCAAACCGATATCAAATGGTCCGGGGACCTACAATGGAAACATCGCTTAGGAAGCGGGCCCTGGGGACACTTGGCTGCCATGTGGTTCGAAAGGTCTCCACAGTTGAAGCATCTTATTTTCCTAGGCTTCCTTGGTGCCCTGGGTCGCCTCCTGCTACCCTTACATCCCTGGCCGCCTTTGACTTTCTTCCCTGCAATAAGCACCTCACACTCCGGTCGACCACCAACCCTCTTTATCTTTGAGCCATTCTGCTCCCCTTCTGTAACCTGACTCCCAGCCGCAGAGGGGTCTAGTTTAATGCCTGTGGACATCGATTCTGTACGTGGCCTAGTTCTCTGCATCTAAAACAACGAACTGTCCTGGTACGTCTCCCCTGCTCCTGAGACATCGCATCAATTTTAGCCTCTAATTGAGCCACCTGTGCTCTCAGCCGCTCTACTTCTGCGTTTAATGCATGCGTATCTGACACAGTCTCTGTTCTTGCCACTTCAACACTGGCAACACCAGCCCCCGAAGCTGCTTCGACACTGGCAACACCAGCCCCAGAAGTGGGCTCAGTCTCCAAAAACCGTAGGGCATAGTCCCTCACCGACGTGAACGATGCTGTTGGCTCCTTGATGATCATTTCCTTTGCAAGCTTTCTTAGTAGGTCATCTCTCAGACAAGCAGCAAACTGGTCACGAAGAAAGGATGGCGCCAAGGGAGTGACGTTGTTCTGCTTTTGTGCCCTTACGACACTTTCAAACACCTCGTGAATGCGATGGGAGAATTCCTAAAGAGACTCCCTTGCACCTTGCCGGGTAGAGTAGAACGCGGCCATTACCTCTGGGATGCTCCGACGCTCCCCATACACCCTAAGAATGGAATGTAGCATTGCTTCTGGGTCACCGTCATCAGCCTGAATCCTCAGCTCCCTGTGGACACTTGGGGTCACACTGTCAAGGATAACATCTGCCTGGTCCTCTTTACTCATCATCCCTACTCTCCAGGCAGCTCTCACCTCTCTGACATATTCCTCAGCCGTAGGACCCGTGCGCTCCCCAAAGCACCGCACTCTCTTGTGAGTAGGTACCACGATGTACTGTACTCGTTCTGGTTGACGATCCAGCCCTACTACAGGGTCATCCACCTCAGCCACATCTTCGTTATCAGTTCTACTAGCAGCACGTGTGTTGCGTGCCGCCATCTTGTTGCTAGTAGAGTTGACTAGAAATCTTGACAAACTGGATGATCCCGTCCCTCGCCTTGCACTGAACTGGGTGTTCTACTGTTTCGGCTGTTGCTGCTCTGATTGCTGAAGAGTTGCTTCACTGCGTGCTGTCTGTCAATCCTGCCGACGACGCCACTTGTGACAGGGGCGCTAGGGGTACCTCACACCCAAGTCCCGTGCACTAAGAAAATTTATAAAGGATCGTTTGACAGGGGTTGCAATTATTGGTTGCTTGCAACCCTCTCAGCAGCAGACTTAACAATTCAAGCAACCCAAAGCCTTAAGCAGATCAACATTTAATTCTACCGAACACCAAACAAACAATCCAACAAACATCCAGTCAGTGTTCATTGACTGTGTGCTCAAGGCATTTACAGCTTGGCTCTTGTGTGTCTTCTTAGTCTGTTCTCACTGGGCGGCTCTCTCAAACATAGACCGGTTTCGCCGCTTGCTAACCCTTTTTATAAGCCCTGGCCTAACCACTCAATTTACTGCGCGCTACGCGGATTAATCTGCGCCACACAGATAACACACGCGATTATTGCTCCAGAATGCATGAAAACACAGATTTACACAACTAGAGCAAAAACACAACTAATTCGTAGGCTTATTATGGCCTTGTAATAAATCTGCTTGAAGATAACGTGATCAAAAGGCACTAAACCACAGAGACAATATGACTGACCAGATGGGGCCAGCGCCTAGAACGACAGACCTCAAGATGGCGCTGTCACATAAAACAGATATGGGAAATTTGGGCTTTGGTATTCCAACACAGTACTAAATAAGTTTATGCTGTTTATTAACATTAAAATCAATCACAACAATTATCATGTGTTACAGGAAAAATATCATAAGTACAGAAAATACAATTAACGAGGGGAGAAGAAGATTGGTATCGACTACGCCCTTCCCGCTTGTATTAGACAAAGATAAACCTAGTCCAAAGATAGATAGTTATCAGGAACATAGGTAATGTAACCCACCAGTGAATTTAATTACTCTGAAAGAGGGGTTACAATATTTGATATGGGTGGTAGAAAAAAATCTTGTTATTCCCAATTGTTTTTCCCTTTACTAAGCAAATGAAATGGGGGGGGGGGGGGGGAAAAGGGGGTTAACAAGATATCCCACTTAAAGGAACAATGCAGGGTATACAGAAAATGTATTACCCGGTAGGCAAGTTAACAAATGGTTTGCAAAAATTAAATCTCCTGTCATTCATGCACGCTCGTGAGGGCCCACACTCATATGCTCACACTCACTTACCGATTGTAGCATCAGGCACTCCATAGAATTATATAAACAGCAATTACACTCTTGACATATGAAAATGTCTGGTACTTCGATGTCCAGCCCCAGATTTAGCGAGGTTGGCTGATAGCAAATGTTCCCACTTATCGCCGGACGTGAAGCCTAAGAGTTCTTGTGTTTTATTATATAAAAGGAGTCTATGGGATGGCACTGTCACAGTTCGATACAGGGGTGAGAATGGAGTGGTCTCTTTAATTTCGCCTCTGGTGGTAAAATCCCTTCAATGCATGATGATAGCAACTGACTGGTAAGTTTTAAAATCCAGTGAGGAAATCTAGGCCCAGTCACAGTTCAGGTAAATATGTACTCTCTCACAGCAGAGCAGTGAATAAAATATTGCTACTGGCAACTGTTCTCCTTCCAGTTTATCTTACAGATTGTAATTTAATTTGATGGTTTATTTAAATGTTCTTGGGTGGGCTTTTTTTCATGTAATTATGATAGCTAAGCCGCATCGGACCGCCACAAGATTATATTTAAAATGTTTCATCAATATATCTGGAAGTTTAAGAACCGAGTCTGGAAGACTCTGTATGATTTCTTGCTGGGATCGCAAAGGTTATTTGATCATTCTATAGAAAAAGATAGAAAAACCATGACAACATAATCATACCGCAAAAATCAACTAATATTCTAACGCGCGATAAATTTACCGTTAAGACTATCCATATACACTCGCGTATTTAATTATGTATTTAAGAAACACTTCGCGAGTCTAATGGTTAAAACACGCATCTATATATATATATATATATATGACTTAACTAAATTTATTAATTATAAATTCCTTCGCGACTTTAAAAGTTACTTTAGCATTTAAGCATCTATTATTTTTTTTTTGAAATATTATAATAGATATATCATTAAATTTACCACTGGAACTTTTGAGATGAGTTTAATTTAATAGATTTAAATAAACACAAAATCCAGTGAAATAAAATGAAAGCACTAGACCACTGATCACTTTAACAAATATATTATACCGTGCACAGAAAAAGAAATCACTCCAATGTAGCCACCAATTCAGATGGAAATCTAGCAAAATTCTACTCTAGCTAGTGAATCTTAAATCTCTGGCGAACGAATGATAAAATGGCTTTCTTCGTGGTCTGTATATATCTAACTGGAATGCAAGATTGGGGGGACATGTTAGAATTTGACACATTTTTAGATCTCAGGAGACTTTCGGGGTTCTGACCGCCAGACTAAAGAGAGATGCAGCCCCTGGTTTTCCGTATCTCCGTTCGCTGCGTCCGCTTTGTCTCTCCCGTTCGTGTCCACTACGATCGGTTCTGTGGTTAACACAGAGATGCGAAATGCCGGCAAGAAACTTGCGTCGTTCGTTTCAGGGACCACTACTGCCTTTGATAGCATACCGCTAGTCTTTCCTGAGATCCCTCAGTGCCTGTTTGATCGTGTGCCGCTACTTTCGTTTGATTCTGGCAACGCCCACTGGGCCAGCGAACTGACCAAGTTAATGAAAATAACTGCATATGATTGCTCAAGAGATGTCCGTGGGCGTGATTTAACCTCTCCTTAAATCAATGCGATGACCAGAATGTACGGTAGATAAACTGTCCTCATATTAATCAGCAAACGTGTTGACAAGTCTACTCTGCTCAGACCCATATTAATGAGCAAACGTGTAGTTCCACGTTTCTGTTGTGCATAGTTAATGAGTCCAGGTGGAAGCATTCCCGTTTGACGAAAAGTTACCACAATATTCGGGGGCACGGATGTTATCCGAAGGGGTCGTTACGAAGGGTCGTACCATATCATCCAACACTTCGGGGTCAGCTGAGTTCGTCTGTCACATTCCATCAAAAATATGTAGATTTCATAGATAATTAAACAATGTTTAGCAATAAGAAACTGCACAGGTTACAACCAGAGACAGGATATCTTGTCACAGAAGAAACCTAATGCAGAGTGTCTGCACAGACTACCATATAGCACTTCCTTCTAAAATGTACAATGGTTTGGTTGTAAGGACTATCTTCATTGCACACGGACAGCTTTATCAGTGCTACGATCTCCGCCCTTAGGTCATACACGGGACCGAAGACGCAGCAAGAGAGATGAATGCAGTCAGCGACTCTGGAGTCAGCGACATGCCGCCACCATGCGTGATGGTCACTGATTGCTTTGTCAGTTAGCGGCCAAGGACCAAAGAAGGAGAAATAGAAGCCTGGAACTCTCCGTTCACTACAGAAGAGGTATAAGCTTGACTGCTTGCGTCAGGGTCAGCAAACCAGAGCTGACCAAGACCCTAATCCACCTCCAAGTGGTGGTCCTGGAAACAGGCTGCATCACTGCAGTCTGGCCGAGAGAGTAGGGGTCGAAGAGGGAAGGCAAACCCGGTCCCAAAAATGCCATGCTGAAATCGAATGTGTCGGGCCGAAAGGCGCAAATATCGCAGCTTTGCTGTAAACGGCGACACAGCGTAACCAACGTCCTTTTCAGGACGAACGCAGAAGAAGAAGAAGATCATACACAAGGAGGATCTCAGCACAGTGCACGAACTAAGTGGCACAGGCGAGAATTCCAATGTGTGTATAGAGGAATTTAACATTCTATAAATATTTTTGCGGTAGGTAGGTTTCTAAATATTTTAATTTTTGCCAGGGCAGTTGCCTTATGGCCTACTCTTTACGATTTCCAACTGCCGTGGGATTTTTAACGTGCGCAACTTGCACACGGAACCTCCTATTTTTTCGCCCTTTTCCGAGACGGCTAGGCATCCGATCTCACTACCAAGGAGACCAGGGGGGAGTATGACATCATTATTACCACTGGTTCTGAAAATAAATTCCATAAATTATATTCCCTCTACTGGGAATCGAGCCCGGTACCTTTAGAACTCGAGGTAGACTCCATACCTCCTAACACCTCCGACCCCCTTGAATGTACAAAGTAGGAGCAAGAAAAGACCTATCATCGTTTAAAATGCCACAACTGCAGGTGGTTCCATAGCAGGAAGGTTACACCAAGCATGCTCCTGCAGTGATGGTTTATGAAGCAACATGTTTTACATGATGAGGTTGCAGGCCCCATGCTCATATTAGTCGCCTTGTACGACATGCCTGAGGGCGCAGTAATTCTTTTTTTTTCTTTGTCTCTTCAGAGACCCCCGGGACAGCTGGTAGAATAAATACACGTGTCGTGAACCAGAACTGGGGCAAACACGAAGGATGGCTGCCGACTGAGCAAAGTGGAGACAGTTTGTTGTTGCCCTCCATGCCGTGATGGTCACTGATTGCTTTGCCAGTCAGCGGCCAAGGACCAAAGAAGGAGAAATAGAAGCGTGCAACTCTTCGTTCACTACAGAAGTATAAACAATAGGCAAACCTATGCTAATACAAGGTATAGTCAAACATTATGTAAATTAAAATGAATATTTTACACGTATTACATATACAGCCCCGTGAGGTTACCAGGGGTCACTGAGGAGGCAAAGAAAGAATAGACCTAACGTTCCCTCACGCATGTCGTAAGAGGGGACTAATATGAGGTTTGCAAAGGTCTGGCACATAAACTGCTACAGAAACCAAAACATTGCAAGAGCACAAACTGCAAGGAGGCTGGCGGCAATGGTGGTCCCATATTGCATAAGGAGAGAAGAAAATGGAGGGGGGGGGGGACAAATATAAGTAACATTGCTGGATCAAGTATTTTTGTCCCATGGTCGAGGTGGCCATGTTATCGCTGGCTCTGATTAAGATTGAAATTTACGTTGAGTTCAGAAACCAAACAGAACCGACAAAAACAGTATAACAAAGATATTTACCATACTAATAGCCTTATCGGTAACGTTTGTTTTTTTCCGTATCAAAGTTGCTATCTTTTCATTGCGCGTTCAGGCTAGGGAACTAAATTGTGCGCCTGTTGAAACAGCGAGCATGTCTTCCCAATATACTTCAAGGCGAGGAATTTTTTTTTTTTAAAGAAATATTCCAAACTTAAAAAATTTCTGGAATTTCTCCCTTACTTACTTACTTAGAAGAGAGAGCGCCAGACTATCCTATCGGCTGTCTTCCTCCTGGCCTGGTTCCATTCTAGTCCTCGATCCTTCAAAGATTGTCTAATGTTGTCCTCCCAGCGGACTGTGGGTCGTCCTCGGGGTCTGGATCCTTGGCTCTTTGTTTCCCATGCTTGTCGTGGTATCCGATCTTCTCCCATTCTGCAGACATGGCCAAACCATCTTAATTGGGACTGTTCTACTTGGGTCTGCAGGGGGAAGGATTTAAGGCCTTGACGTATCGTCTGGTTGCGTACCATGTCTCTTCTTGTTACTTCAACCACCTTCCTCAGATACCTCATTTCTGAGGTTTGGATCTGGCTTTTATGGGTTGTAGTCATTGCCCATAACTCGCATCCGTATGTCAAGACTGGGACATAGGTGGAGCGGTATACAGCCATCTTCGTTTTCTTACCAACCTCTCTCTTGCTGAGGAATCCTCGATTTATGGCCTGAAAAAGTCTCCCAGCTGCTGCTTTTCGAGTGGCCAACTCTTCTTTGATGCCTTCCTTTCGGTCTATAATAGCTCCGAGGTATTTAAAGTGGTTGACCTGCTCCAGGACCTGTTCTCCCAGCTTAATCTGATGTTTTCTTTCTTCTCGTGATATCACCATGGATTTTGTTTTAGAGCTGCTTATGACCATCCCTCTCTTCTCCAGCTCTTCCTTCCAGACTTGCAGGTTGGATGGGAGATGTGTCTCTGATTTAGCAATCAGGGCAACATCATCAGCAAATGCCAGCTCCGAAATATAGACCTGTCTCATCTTCCAGTACCCCACTGAATACTTTCTTGTTCTCTCCTTACATGCCTTGATGACATCGTCCATAAGGAGTATGAAGAGGTAAGGTGATAGGATATCACCTTGTCTTACACCAGTGGTGGTCCTGAACTCTTCTGACTTATGGTTTGCTGTCCTCACATAATTTCTGCAAGACTTGTAGAAGCTCTGTATAGCATGAATCAGAGGTGCTGGAATATTCTTCCTTGCCAAACAGTCCCAAAGTTTGCTCCAGGGGACCCTGTCAAACGCCTTTTCCAGATTTATGAAACAAAGATGCATCTCACTCTTATACTCAAGGGCCTTTTCACTCAGCTGTCTCAGTGTGAAGATTAGGTCTTGAGTACTTCGGTTTGCTCGGAATCCGCACTGGACCTCATCCAATTGTGGCTCAGCTAGGCGTCGGAGTCTCTGCTCTAGGATTCTAGAGTAGATTTTACCAGGGACACTGAGAAGGGATATGCCTCTATGGTTTCCACACTGTCGATTGTCACCCTTTTTGAAAATTGGTGTTATGATGGCAATCTCCCAATCCTTTGGTATGGTCTTGTTGTACCACGCTGCCTGTAAAACCCTTAAGAGTAATAGGTCGCCTGATGCTCCCATGAACTTAACCATTTCTGGTGTTATACCATCATGCCCTGCTGCTTTGCCCATCTTGATTTTCTCCAGTGCTGCCTTCAGTTCTTCCATCTTTATGTCATCTTCACCATCATTGGTTTTCTCTTCTGTGCTAGTGTTTATCATTTCTGATGCTTCACCATGCTCACCATCCAGGAGTTCTGAGAAATATTCTTTCCATTTGGAATTTCTCCCATTTATATTAAATAAGCAGTTCAGATACATCTGATTAAGTCTCTCCACTATATATTTGTATATTTAGCCAGTGAAACCTATCTGCTCATCACAGATGAAGCTTCTATGCTTTCGTGCCACACTGTTTCCGTGTTTCTGTACTTCTAGACTAAAATGGGAATGAATGAAATGACTACAAGAGAATGTAGTGCCGTCAAAAGGGCTTGCAGCGGGAAGGGCAAAACATAATTATTAGTAAAATGTCCCGCAGTGAACAACGCAAGAATGCCGCCACCTTTCGGGAAAATACAAAACAGACTCGTACTGTACTATGAAAGCTAAATTGAAAACCAATGATAAGAGTATGGGGGCATTTCAGCTTTGTCATGGTACATTGTCCATAAGTCACGATAAGTCTTGATAAGTTTGACTGCAAAGATCCAACGAAGTTGAAATGGAATGGGAAGGAATAAAAGGACAACAGGGGAATCTTCTTCTTCTTCCTCGTTCGCCCTGAAAAGGACGGTGGTTGCGTTGTGTCTGTTTACGCCTAAGCTGTGATATCTGCACCTTTCGGTCGACACATCCGACTTCAGCACGGCATTTTTTAGTTCCGTCATCAGGACATGCAGCAGTGACAGAGCATTCTAGCGCAACATAATTATTTCATCGGGTTTATTTCTCGCATTTTTCATCTAATCATCGATTGTTAACCCCTAATTTTTCTATGAAAACATTATTGTTTTCCGTCAGATCATCACTTTAACTTTTTCTATGTTAACCTCTGATCTCTTTTCTCAAAGCCGACATCTGAATCAAGAGAACTTCTGACGCACATAAAAGAAAGCACCACCACTACACCTACGTATTATTCAAAGCCGCTTTTTTTACAAATCAAACAAACTTGGGGTGTAGTATAGAACAATCACGTTTTCTATGTTTTTCTTAGTGATATCACCGTGTACGCCAAAGCAGCTGGTGTAGCGTCACCTGTGAAAATATTTATCTTGTGCGCTGGATAAACATGCTGTCTTTATTGCGTCAATTGTTCCTCTCGTTAACCCTTTTCGGAATTAGTGATAATTGGGAAGATAACCCGAGAAGGGGTGAAAGTCAGCGTCTGTTGATGTCCCAGGGATAACAGAACGGGTACGACGATAGAAATAACAAAGAAATAAATGACTGCGTCCTATAATTGAGCTATTAAAACAAGATGTCGAGAGTTGACGTAACACTTGATAACCGAGGTAAAGGTAATTCACCTGGACAAAGAAACTGAATTGAAAGGGTCGGAAAGGTGTCCCCTTTGAACTGTTGGTTTATCAGCTGATTAGACTAAGTGCCGATGTTTATAAAAAGACAGTTTTATAGGTGTACGAGAAAACAAAGAGTTATTTGACGCTTGTGAATGTCTAAAATGGGACCTTTAACAGTGTAGCGACCGATTTCCCATACTGGTTAGAGCGATGGCCTCTCACGGCTGATGTTACCAGGTTCGAAACACGGTGGTGTCCTGATACAGTCTACCCAACTGTAAACGGGCACCTGACTCTGCTTTTGAATTAGGCAAAGCAAAACAGCGAGAAAGCGAACTGGTCCAACCCCCACCCCCCGCCCCGCCTCCCCCCTCCCCACCTCTCGAAGCTCGACCTAGTATTGTGGAGTCTCAAACACTTCATCCCCTACAGCAGTATTTGCTGTTGGGCTATCTTTACCTTTGTGTAAGTGCTTTCCCGGTGTTGGACGCATGGCAGTCACGATGGTAACACTCAACCACAAATCGATGTGCACAATGCTTCCCTAACATTATTCATCATCATCATGATTTACCTTCGCACACTCTAAGAAACATAGGTCTTCAGAACATTTTTGTCAGGTCCACAGTATGTCCAAACCTGCTGAAGTTTTTCTAGGCTGGCGTAGCACCGCAGGGGTGTACTTAAAGTATTTGGCACCCGGAGTGGATCCTACATTTGGTATCCAACCCCCATAATGTAAAACACCTGCTGGTATATTTTTAACAGTAAATACTAATATAACTAAGCGTCTGATTGGCAGAGTGGTTAGAGCGTTGGTCTCTCGCGACATAAGTGCCGGGTTCGGATTCACGGTATCAATACGCTTCAGTCTACCCAGCTGTAAATGTGTACGTGACTTTGCATTTGAGTCAGGGAAGGAGAAGTCAGCACGGAAAGGAAATGGTCACCCCCCAACCTCTCGATGCCGTACATAGCATAGTGTAGTCTCTAACACCTCACTCCCCTACGGCAGGATCTGCTATGGGGGCTACCTTTTGCTAAAATACTAGCGCCCGATGGCGCCCTCTCTTACCGTCACCCCCGGGGCGGACCGCCGATCCTCGCATCCCCTTAGTACGCCGCTGAGTAGCGGGCTCCATGCCCAACCATCCTTTGAGCCTTTTATGAATTTTTTGGTTGATTAGTTTTTACTATATTTGTTGCTCCCCATATCGGTCCCTGGTAACACGCGGGTAAACATTCTCAATAGGTTGTTTGTTTTTTAAAAATATAGAAGTGGTTACATGAAACAGCTTCAATGACATGTTATAAGAATATCTTAGACCAGGGTGTCTTAACTTTGTTTGTGTCATGGACCCATTTGATTGTATGATGTAGGTTATGGACCCCTTTGATTGTCCACTGAAAGTTATGAACCCCTTTGATTGTTCAAAGTAGGTTATGAACCCCTTTGATTGTTCAATGTAGGTTATGAACCCCGTTGATTGTCCACTGAAAGTTATGAACCCCTTTGATTGTACAATGGGGGCTATGAACCCCTTTGATTGTTCAATGGAGGCTATGAACCCCTTTGATTGTACAATGGAGGCTATGAACCCCTTTGATTGTTCCATGGAGGCTATGAACCCCTTTGATTGTTCAATGGAGGCTGTGAACCCCTTTGATTGTTCAATGGAGGCTATGAACACCTTTCATTGTACAATGGAGGCTATGAACCCCTTTGTTTGTTTAATGGGGGCTATGAACAACTTTGATTGTTCAATGGAGGCTATGAACCCCTTTCATTGTACAATGGAGGATATGAACTCCTTTGATTGTTCAATGTAGGTTATGAACCCGTTTGATTGTACAATGGAGGCTGTGAATCCCTTTGATTGTTCAATAGAGGCTACGAACCCCTTTGATGTGCAATGGAGGCTATCAACCCCTTTGATTGTTCAATGGAGGCTATGAACCCCTTTGATTGTACAATGGAGGCTATGAACTCCTTTGATTGTACAATGGAGGCTATGAACCCCTTTGATTGTTCAATGGAGGTTATGAACCCCTTTGATTGTCCACTGCAAGTTATGAACCCCTTTAATTGTTCAATGGAGGTTATGAACCCTTTTGATTGTCCACTGAAAGTTATGAACCCCTTTGATTGTTCAATGGAGGCTATGAACCCTTTGATTGTACAATGGAGGCTATGAATTCCTTTGATTTTACAATGGAGGCTATGAACCCCTTTGATTGTTCAATGGAGGTTATGAACCCCTTTGATTGTCCACTGAAAGTTATGAACCCATTTGATTGTTCAATGGAGGTTATGAACCCTTTGATTGTCCACTGAAAGTTATGAAACCCTTTGATTGTTCAATGGAGGTTATGAACCCCTTTGATTGTCCACTGAAAGTTATGAACCCCTTTGATTGTTCAATGGAGGTTATGAACCCTTTGATTGTCCACTGAAAGTTATGAACCCCTTTGATTGTTCAATGGAGGCTATGAACCCTTTGATTGTACAATGGAGGCTATAAACCCCTTTGATTGTTCAATGGAGGTTATGAACCCCTTTGATTGTCCACTGAAAGTTATGAACCCCTTTGATTGTTAATGGAGGATATGAACCCCTTTGATTGTCCACTGAAAGTTATGAACCCCTTTGATTGTTCATTGAAAGCTTTGAACCTCTTTTTGAAAAAAGAATACACATAAAAGCATGGTTAAAAATTTAACACTTTAAATTTTAAGTTATGTACACGGACCCCACAGACTCCATTAATGGACTCCCAAGTAGCCAGTGAACCGCAAGAAACCATAGCTTAGGCAGAGGCGGCCCATGCACAGACATGAAACAAATGAGGAAGCCATGGAAAGATCTTAAGTGGATGGCACAGGACCGTCAAAGCAGTCAGTGGCCATTACGCCTGATGGCGTCTTGTAGGGAGACTTGGCATACGTTTTTTTTAAAGTAAAACACGGATCTAGTAAATCACAATAGACCAATAATACAGAGAAAAGCAATGGTTGGTTTCAGTAATGAATGTGCAAACACAGACAGAAATAACGAGGGAAACCGAGTCTATGAATCGTAAACAAGTATTGAATATCTGCTCAAATGAAGTAAATGAAGGTACGGGTAAAGAAGAAGGATAGAAGACATTAGATAACATAAAAGTAAGAGATGTTAACAGGCACTTCGGAGATTCGATCCAGATCAATTCGAAAGGATTCCGGAGTTGCAGGCTGTGCTGTGAAAGCGACTACCCTAGTGAAGCACTTTTTGGAGTGCTTAGCTCTGGAGTGCTTCTGTCGTATGAAAAAGAGTCATTCTCGAAAGCAAGGCGATGACGCTATTTGGATGGACATAGATCGATTCTTCTGAGTGGTTATTACTTCCCTTACTTTTGTGCGGTGTCTTTCTTTCTTTCTCCCTTTCTTTCTTTCCTTCCTTCTTCCGTTCTTCTTTTTTCCTTTTTTTTGGGGGGTGGGGCTTTTTAAACATACTTAATGTTGATTATGATTGGGTACTGTAAATGTATGTGATAAGGTTGATATTTAGTTGGATATAATATATGTTGATAAAGTACACCAGAACACTCCTAGGCGGGAAGACAGGCGTCTATCATCATCAGTTGACAAGATCCCTATGGTGTTGCCTGCCCCACTGTAGTGTATGGAATGTCAACTTGACCTACGCAGTGTTGTGTAGACATGGATGGAGTGTATAATGTGCGAATGATGATAAGGGTTCGTGTTGTTGACAAATGTTCTCTTCTCACACTCATGTATGACCGGAAGTCATCGACACCAACGACTGTGTACCTTTTCTAAAGTTTAATTGGACGTACACACTCGACAGCACAGATAGTGACAAATCACAGGTTGCCATAATACATCATAGTACAGTGGACAAATGGTCTTGCAATGTTACATGGGCACTCATGTAGAATAATGGTATAATGGACTGTCAATAGCCAAGCACTCAGTATCGCCCATACATATATCATCTGACGTCACTGACTGAGCACGTCAGCTTGTAAACAATATTTCAGATGACTTCTAAACCTAATCTCGTTTAGCAACGATTCTTCAACATAATGTTCAGCACATATTTTTCCATATAATAATATTGAACCGCTAACAATGGGTTCTCATGTGTAGCAGTGATCTCTGGACTGATCAAGCGATAATACGGGCATCCCTTTTCTCTTCTTGAAAGTCCTACATGTTTTGGTTCCAAGATGGCTCCACTCGTGAACTGTCACTCACGTTTGAATACAGATAATGAATCTGTTCTAAAGTTAGTCATTCATACAACATTTCGTTGCTCTGTAGATTTGGTCATGAACAATAGACTGCATTCTACAGAATATAGTGCTGCTAGGAATCGAAGTCGTTTTTCATCGAGTCAAATATATTCTCTTAAACATTCAAATCGTAATTATCGACAATGGTGGCTTCGATCGAGAGTTCATAAGAGTATCTTTGATTACCTTGGTAGAGGGAATATGAAACTGCCATTCCTTGGCAAGATGAATAAACACTGGGGTAAAGCATACACGATAGGTCTAGACGACTATCACTTTCCCCAAAACCACTGAGATCACTTTTTCAAGGCATCAAGCCGACATAGCAAAACACACACAGTCCCTATCAGGACGAAGCCAAATCACACCACTCAAGCGACACATCCGCCGAATAGCCTTTGACCTCTCTAGAGACAACAGAACATATAGTTCGACTTAGATATGTAAAGATATACAGATATAAGACAGACTTGTCCTACTCAGACAAACAATACACATAAATTCAGGCCATAGATATTCTGAAGCAAGAACAATCTATTATTACCCAAACAACGAATAAATCGCAGTAAAATGTATTTATCCGCGGAGTTCAAGGGAAGTAACTCAATAATGACTTTCCCTTAAGCACTAAAAAATTACCTATGTATAATATTGTAAGATATCAAAGACTGCACGTAACAGTCTTACCACACCTCCCGGGAAAAAAAAAAAATGGAACTTTTTTTTTTTTTTTTTTGAAATACATCTAGGAGCAACGTACAATAGGCTCACAACGCATGAATAATGCGCAGATGAAAATATCAGGAATACCTATAACGCCTAATATGAGGCTAAGTCGACTTATGGAGCGACTGGTGAGAATGTGTCTCATAAACTGAGAGAAATTATTTCTCTACAAGTATATTTTTCCAGGAAGGTGTCATCAAAGTATAATACAATTCTGGCAATTACACAATGCCTAAAAAATTCATATCATCACTACGTATTAGATATCTTAAATTTATGATTTATGAAGTAAAAATCATCAAAGCACAGCGGTGAATAAACATACATGAACCGCTATGTAGTGATACAATCATTATATTATTAAATTACAAATGTGTATCTATCATGATATAGAAAAGGAACTACTATAGAACTAGACATATCAAGAAGTCTAAGCCCTAATAGTTATGTGGAATCATGTGGGCATCTTGACAGAATGTCTGCCATCACATTATCTGATCCCCGAATAGCTCGCACAGAGAAATGAAAAGGTTGAAGAGCAATTGCATATCGAGTAGACCTCGAGCTCTTCAAATTCTTACTCTGTATAGCAGTAAGAGCTTTTTGGTCTGTTTCTACTATGAAATGTGCGCCTAGAAGGAATCTCTGTAGTTTGAGGATCGACCAAACCATAGCTAATAGCTCACGGTCTAAAACCGAATAATTCCTTTCTGCCGCATTAAGTTTTCTGGAAATATACATTACAGGATGCAGAGTTCCAGAGTACTCTTGCATTAGTGCCGCTCCAATCCCAGTGGATGAAGCGTCACTACGAAGAACGAATGTCTTATCTTTAGTGGGTAGCACTAAAATAGGTGGTGTTGAAAACAGTGTTTTAATCTTATCCAGAGAGCATTGGCATTCCTGAGACCAGTGGACCACATTAGGCGAACCTTTCTTTAGAAGTGTTGAGAGAGGTGCCATGATAGAGGATAGATTCTGAATGAATCTGCCATAAAATTGAATAAGACCTAACAGACTTCTCACCTGTTTTTTAGTCTTAGGGATTGAGATGTTAAGTATCTTACTAGTATTATGGTCCTCTGTCTTTAGGAAACCATGACCAACTCGGTGGCCTAGGAAAGAAATTTCGCTAAAACCAATATAGGCTTTAGAGGGTTTCGCTGTCAGGTTGTGCTCACGCAAAGTAGACAGCAATTCATCTAACCCTGAATAGTGATCTTCCCAAGTATCGCTGAAAAGACAGATGTCGTCTAGATATGCAATGACATCTGACCGATAAGATAGGATTCGGCGCATCATGCGTACGAACGTAGCTGGTGCGTTCATAAGACCGAAAGGCATAAAATTCCATTGGAACAAACCTCTAGGTGTTGAAAAAGCCGTGAGAGGTTTGGCGCGTTCAGATAAAGGAACTTGCCAATATCCCTTAGACAAATCAAGTTTAGTGAAAAAATGAGATTTGGAGAGTCGAGTAAGTAGCTCTTCCAGTAAAGGCATAGGTTCGGCATCGAACTTCGTTACTTGATTCAATTTTCGATAGTCAACGCAAAGACGTATGTTATTGTCTTTTTTACGCACAATAACCATCGGCGAAGAATACGCAGAGGTGGATGGTTCGATTATTTTCAAATCTATCATCACATCCAACTCTTTCTCGACCTGTGCTTGGAAATGTATAGGTATAGGATAAGGTCTAACCCTAATAGGAGTATGGTCAGTTAGCACAATGTCATGTTGAATGACATTAGTTTGTCCAGGGATGTCAGTGAGTACATCCTGAAATGTTTGCAACATAGTTGAAACTTGTCGCTGTTCTCCTAGAGACAAATCAGGAGAGACAGTAACGTTCTTCCATGATTCACTGGAATGAAGTGGGATCATTGGAAGAGGAAGATTTACATCTGAAAAACTTGTTTCCTCATCCTGTATCACGGACAGTGATGAGTAATGACCATGTGGTACTGGAGAATTGTCCGTTGCTTGGAAAATGGGTTGCAAATAATCCGGACGTTCATGGAATTCAGTAAGCATATTGATGTGGAAGGTTTTATGCTTCCCATCAATATCGACAATATAGTCGACATCGGAAATTTTCGATATTATATCGTACGGACCTTTCCAAGAAATAAGTAATCTGTTTTCCCTACAAGGTAGTAATACAAATGCTTTGTCACCAGGACAAAGTTGTCGTAAGCATCTCTTCTTATTGGCAAATTGCCTTGCCTTCTGTTTCGCAAATTCAGAAGAAGAAGTTGCTAATTTGCATGCTTCGATAATCTTTTGTCTCAACGCGATGACATATTCGTAGGATGACTTTGTGTCATCGTCAATATTGTCAGATGTTATGAGATCGTGAAGCAACGACATAGGGCCACGCGGACGCGCGCCAAAGACGAGTTCAAAGGGAGAAAATCCCGTATGTTCATTGGGTACCTCTCTGTAAGCGAAGAGGGCCGCAGGTAAAACTCTGTCCCAGTCTTGAGGATGATCCTCAGTTATCTTCCCCAGTAAGTTTTTAAGTGTTCTATTAAGGCGTTCGACCATACCATTAGACATTGGATGGTAGATACTACTTAAAGATCTATCTATCTGCAGGGTAGACATTACTTGAGACATGGTATCTGATATTAGTTGGGTGCCATGGTCTGACAATATCTCTCCGGGGAACCCCAGACGAGAAAATATAAGCCAAAGAGCATCTGCAATATCAGCAGTAGTAATGCTCTTCAGAGGAATAGCCTCTGGCCAACGTGTGCACATATCAACACACGTCAAGATAAACTGATGTCCTCTGGCAGACTTGATCTTAAATGGACCAATAATGTCTATGGCCATTTTTTGAAACGGCCGAATAGGAATGTCCGCCGCCTGAATGGGTGCAGCATGCCGTGGACCTTTGGATTTAACTTCCTGACATACTTTACAAGATCGACAATAAATCCGTATGTCCTTGTTTACCAATGGCCAAAAGAAAGCCGCAAGGACTCTTGACTTAGTACGGGAAAAACCCATGTGTCCAGCACACTGAGAGTCGTGAGCGTGCTGCAAAATTTTAACTCTCAAATTCTTGGGAACCAGGATTTGAGAATGACTTGACGTAATGGAGTCTTGAACCATACGTACAAGTACGCCATTCTTCTTTGTAATCCACGATTTACGACTTGTGTCCTTATTCGGATCACCTTTAGTTGCAAGAATGAAGAATTTCTTCAGAGTGGGATCATCTTCTTGCTGTTTTATAAACGAGTCACGAGAAATTACCAAGGGATTATCTTGGTTATGCACTTCATTATCTTCAGTAGATGAAGTTTGAGGCACATTAAGAGCCTGAGCTCTAGTGACTACAGCGTTAGCAATCTGCATGTTTTGCCTTTCCCACGTGGAAATTTGTTGCGGAGTGCATTCCTTGACTCCATGAATGCGACCGATGATGAGGTCAGCGATCGGATTCGGAAGAAGACATGCGTGTACATCTCCTGTAAAGAAAGGAGTAGCAATCCTAATGATAGCGGTAGAGTATTTCTCTAATGTGCCGCCAAATGTTACACATTTGACTACTTGTCCAGTGGCACGGGAAGGATCTACGAGTGACTGCCTAACACCAATTGTGGTGCATCCAGAATCAAATAGCACAGAGACTGGATTGTTATTCACTAAACCCTTATGTAAGACAAGAGACCCTCTTCCATCATGCGCGACTGATGCTGGAAGAGCAGGAAGAGGATGGCCACAGCTTAAAGTAGTCACTGTGGTTGGCTCAAATAACGTTTTGCATTGGGGGCACTGAGATGCTCTCCCAAAATCAAAAGCGGCACATGCCATATTACTAGCATCATTATTATCTTTACTCTGTTTATAGGCTTCATGGGACTCTTGTTGTGCAGAGTTTGCCTGAAAATGTGGTTTATGTCTTTTGTATTGAGATCTACCTCGGTTATTATCACCTCTGTAGTTATTGTTACCTCTATTGTAACCCCTATTTGGGTTTGAGTCATAGTACCCTTGGTTACCATTATCATATTCATTATAATGAGTATCTCTGTAATTATGATCTTGTTGACTCCAAGACGGATAACCCTGATAGTTTCTATAATTACTTCCTCTACGGAAATTCCTATAATTATGACCACCCCTGTGTCGAGAGCTATCAGGTCGTCTCCAGTTCTTTGAAGAAGAACCCTGAAATGATTGGTTACCTTGGGTTTGATAACTATTATGGTTACCTTTTTTATCAAATCTGTTTTGAGGTCCCTGAAATCTGTGTGAATAATTGGGATTGTATGGTGTTGCTGAAGCAACTGGCATACTCTCCTTAATCTTAGTGTTGCCAAAAGTCACGTCGGGGTGTGCAGTGACATATTGGGAACAATATTCTTCCATTTCTTTTAGAGATTTAGGTTTACGCTCATGTATAAATTCAAGGAAAGGTTTGTTCACACATGACATAATCTTATCTCTGAGCAACAAATCCATAAGTCCTTCATACGTTTTTTCTGTTTTGGAAAGCTCAATCCAACGATCAACTGTGAGACGTGCCTTTGCAGTGAATTCTGAGAATTCTACCCCCGTCTCAGGTACCATCGTCTTAAATAAAAGGCGATAGCCTTCCTCACTTAGCTGATATTTTTTTTTTATCAAAGCCGCCCTAATGACATCATAATTATCCTTATCTGCTTCTCCTACAAGGCATAATCTAGTCAAAGATTCACCTTTCAAGTTTTCTGATAATTGATTAGCGTATTGTGATTTATCCACATTATGTGTACGACAAGAACGTTCAAATCTATCCAGCCAGAATGTAATATCGTCACTGGACTGATTGAACGGTGGAACCTTAACCTTGTAAGTAGAAGGTTTACCATTACCACTAGATGCCTGATTAACATTACTCATACTTGTCAATCTCAATTTCTCCAACTCAAATTCATGTTCTCTTATTGCTTTTTTCTCTTCAGCATCTAATCTTTTTTGTTCAGCCTCCCTGTCTAATCTTTTTTGTTCAGCCGCAGCTTCTCTTTCCAATTTTTTTTTTTGTTCAGCTTCACTGTCTAATCTTTTTTGTTCAGCCGCAGCTTCTCTTTCCAATTTTTTTTGTTCAGCTTCCCTGTCTAATCTTTTTTTTCAGCTTCACTGTCTAATCTTTTTTGTTCAGCTTCACTGTCTAATCTTTTTTGTTCAGCCGCAGCTTCTCTTTCCAATTTTTTTTGTTCAGCTTCAAATCTCCTTTCCTCTACCTGCATCTGCAATTTCTTTTGTTCAGCAGCAGCCTCAGCTTCTTTTTCTAATCTTTTCTCTTCCGCCATAGCTTTTCTTTCTTCTGCAGCTAATCTTTTTCTCTTCTGCAGCTAATCTTTTCTCTTCTGCAGCTAATGCTTTGTCATATTGAGCAACTGCCCATTGTTCTAATTGTTGACCAGTCTTATCAAGAGCTTTCCCTTGTGTAATGAAATAATCTAAAGTAGACATGATGCCTAACAATAATACTAATCACCTGAATCAATAATAATACCCCAAGTTCTCAATGACCTGATTAATCAGTATACTATCCCAATATCTGTGGGTCACAAGCCTTTAATAAGGTCTTGTATAATAGTAATAATAATCAGGTACTGGTCTATACCATAATCCAAGTGCAGTGCACAGGCAATTGTGTCTTATGAAATATACCCATATAAAACATATGTCAACCAACAGAATACATAAAGTACAAATAGGACTGACAATACAAGAACGTTTGCAGAAATCAAAATAAATCAAATAGGGAAATCAATGAAGATAATCACTGAATCTGCAAAGAATAACAACACAAATGACGTCACAATATATGAATATAAATTATGAATAGAACTGAAAGATAGAAAAGGTTAGACCAACAAATTACAAACAAATCAAAACAAAACTAAAGAACAAAGAAATATTACAAAAATAACAATAATTACAGACTTCACAGCTAACACAAAAGCAACAGTTGTCGCAGCAAATTTCAATCAAGAAAATTGCACCTATAGAAAACGCCCACAACGGACCCTCTATGACGTGGGATACTCTGTTGTGAGGACGCCGCCCAACCTTAAACACAACCCGCTGACATAGAAACTAACATACTATACAAACAAATAACATGTAAACATAAATATATATAAATTATGTGTATGATAGTATGTGTTGCAAAATAGGCTCAGTCTTACAGTAATGGCAAAGTTATTTTTCATGAAAACAAACAAACTGCCACTTTATTCAATTAAACATTCTGGCCTTAAATATTAAAGTTCATATATGGCAAACAAGAAGATCCATCGATGAAACCAGGACTTCTTAGTTCACAAATACTGTCTTTCTGTTAACACTGACAAGAATTGATCCAACTGTTCTGTGAAACTCTATAATGTCTAATGTAAAAAATGTCAACAACGCTGACCTACATACTGCATTCACTTGACAGGTCACGTGACGAAGCGTTGACAAAGAGCAAACCAATACTGCAAGTGTGTCGTATCAGCCACAGGAAACGGTCTGGTATCGGTAATCTGTTGACTTCTGAATTTCTGCGAGGTCAAACCCAGAAAGCTGGTCCACCAGTTGATAACGTTGATATTTAGTTGGATATAATATATGTTGATAAAGTACACCAGAACACTCCTAGGCGGGAAGACAGGCGTCTATCATCATCAGTTGACAAGATCCCTATGGTGTTGCCTGCCCCACTGTAGTGTATGGAATGTCAACTTGACCTACGCAGTGTTGTGTAGACATGGATGGAGTGTATAATGTGCGAATGATGATAAGGGTTCGTGTTGTTGACAAATGTTCTCTTCTCACACTCATGTATGACCGGAAGTCATCGACACCAACGACTGTGTACCTTTTCTAAAGTTTAATTGGACGTACACACTCGACAGCACAGATAGTGACAAATCACAGGTTGCCATAATACATCATAGTACAGTGGACAAATGGTCTTGCAATGTTACATGGGCACTCATGTAGAATAATGGTATAATGGACTGTCAATAGCCAAGCACTCAGTATCGCCCATACATATATCATCTGACGTCACTGACTGAGCACGTCAGCTTGTAAACAATATTTCAGATGACTTCTAAACCTAATCTCGTTTAGCAACGATTCTTCAACATAATGTTCAGCACATATTTTTCCATATAATAATATTGAACCGCTAACAATGGGTTCTCATGTGTAGCAGTGATCTCTGGACTGATCAAGCGATAATACGGGCATCCCTTTTCTCTTCTTGAAAGTCCTACATGTTTTGGTTCCAAGATGGCTCCACTCGTGAACTGTCACTCACGTTTGAATACAGATAATGAATCTGTTCTAAAGTTAGTCATTCATACAACATTTCGTTGCTCTGTAGATTTGGTCATGAACAATAGACTGCATTCTACAGAATATAGTGCTGCTAGGAATCGAAGTCGTTTTTCATCGAGTCAAATATATTCTCTTAAACATTCAAATCGTAATTATCGACAATGGTGGCTTCGATCGAGAGTTCATAAGAGTATCTTTGATTACCTTGGTAGAGGGAATATGAAACTGCCATTCCTTGGCAAGATGAATAAACACTGGGGTAAAGCATACACGATAGGTCTAGACGACTATCACTTTCCCCAAAACCACTGAGATCACTTTTTCAAGGCATCAAGCCGACATAGCAAAACACACACAGTCCCTATCAGGACGAAGCCAAATCACACCACTCAAGCGACACATCCGCCGAATAGCCTTTGACCTCTCTAGAGACAACAGAACATATAGTTCGACTTAGATATGTAAAGATATACAGATATAAGACAGACTTGTCCTACTCAGACAAACAATACACATAAATTCAGGCCATAGATATTCTGAAGCAAGAACAATCTATTATTACCCAAACAACGAATAAATCGCAGTAAAATGTATTTATCCGCGGAGTTCAAGGGAAGTAACTCAATAATGACTTTCCCTTAAGCACTAAAAAATTACCTATGTATAATATTGTAAGATATCAAAGACTGCACGTAACAGTATGCTGTTTGTTTTTAACATCTGTAATGTTACACGCTTTAAAGTAATGCTAAAAGTAAGATGTGGGAATGAAAGGACACAGTAAGTAAGATGAGAGAGAGAGAGAGAGAGAGAGAGAGAGAGAGAGAGAGAGAGAGAGGAGGGGCAGAATGTTAGACGCGGATGCGTGCCCAATTCTTAAAACTTTGAAAATAGAGTTCACTCGTTCGATCCTTCCTTCCTTTCTTCCTTCCTTCCTTTCTTTCTGTCCTTCTTTCTTTCTTACCCATGCCAACAATTTAGCCATTTTTACTTCCGATTCGCAGACCTCGGGTTTCCATTTAGTTAAAAAAGCAGGGTTAGTTACCAAATTTTCTGGACATGCTACGTAGTAAATAACACCTCAGTCTTGATCTCACCTGGGGGGGGGGGGGGGGGGGTTGTTTGACTGGACTTTTTGTCTATGCCAGTGATTCTCAACGTGTGCTGGGCCGTGTAATAATGGTCCACGAAATAATCCACGGAGAACACCTCAAACTCGTAATTTTTTTTATTTTATTCATCCGGTTCTTTGTTTTAGTTTGTTCTTTTAACTGTCAGGTGGGAATGCAAGCAAATAATTACAAATACTTTAATTCAGTCATACAGGAAGGTAGAAGGTCCTCTATCAAGGAAGTTAAAGACATGGTCCAGAGAATCTGAGTTGCTGATTCACCTTTCTGTTCTCCTAAGACAAGCACTAGATCAGGCACCTGGGGAATGACCGCACACAAGGCAAGAAGAGATTTCATTGCATTGGGAAATACATGGAGATCACAAACAAATCAAGTTCAAGACAAAAATCAGAATCTTCAACTCAAATATTCAAGCAGTCTTAACTCAAGATTCTGAAAAATGGTGAACAGCATTAGCGATAACCAGGAGCGATGTTGTTGTTTGGATCTCGAGTGTGTCTGCAATTGCATTAATGTGGAAGTCTGAAGGCGAACTAGGAAGAATAAATTATTTATTAATGCTCAAGGGCTATCAGTCCTTTTCAAGACTAGTCCTTTTCAGGGCGTCGCCATGCTGGCTCATAGTAGTCATTGTCATCATGACCACATAACCCTTCAGCTCCCCAAGGAGCATAGGTCTTTGTAGCAAAGTTAGATTTTGCTGGGGAGGTTATGATGGTATCCTAAAAGAATGAAATCAGTGTATGTATTAACCGTGTGAGGTCAAGCATATGTAGGCCCCTGAATCTATAAATGCTGATGATTAATTATGTGCAGGGAACCTAACGCTACCTCCCTAGATCTCACACGGTCACTATTTCGGCTCTAGTGTTGTTACGGTATATGTTATTAACGCCGTCTGCTAAAGGTTAGCAGACGTGCAATTGTAAAGGTTAAGACATTTAAGATATTACGATAGATGTTTCAATTATTGAACGCTTCATACACGATCGATTATGACGTGTCTAGCGTTGTTTGGGTCACAGTCGGTAACTAGGAGACGCTACCCTTTGTTACTTGACCGCCAAGCTGAATAGCTGCGTTTTCTAACCTTCCAATTCAATGGCATGATATAGCCATTCATATGTGCATTTATGATGGACCAGGGTCAGTCCTAGAACTCTATATGAGAGGAAACTTATGGAGGTTAGTGTTTAACTAGAATCCTCAGAAGGAGGAGAATAATCGTCCAATCCGTATGAAATATTCAGACTCGCAGTCTCACTGTCGGCAGGTAGCCATGTCTATCTGCGCGTGCATATAGCTGTGATGTTCTGACGACAATACTGCATTGTATCCTTAAACGGACATTGACACGTAAACCAGCAGTCTACGTTATTGATTAATTTATGCATGACTTATACGGACTTATGTTCTGCTCATATTTGAAATGATCATCCTGTGTGTACATGTGATTAAATATTACGGACTCAACCTGAAGGCATTAATTACTTCATTAATGTTGCTGAGTTCAAGTATTACATGTTACTTCTTCATACCATGCTACTGAGTTATATGAACGCTTCACCCTAATTCGCGTAATGATAAAACAAGCACGATGAACAAGAAATCACTAAAATAACTATACTCAGCACATGATCTTCAACCGGCAAATAACTCAGCAACAAGTGTCTGGTGTATGATGTACCTAGTGTCTAGGGGAGAAATGAAATGATGGTACACAACACAAAAACACTTTAAGTTTCTATGAGGAAGTGAATAAAACCTGTGGTTAAGTTTTTCTTTAAATTAATTTTTTTTTTTTTTTTGTACAATTTATTTTGCCTGTCCAGTCATATCGTTTGGACAGGTCTTTGAAAATGAGGACAAGATAGTTTACATAAAAGATTAACTAAAATTGTGTGGACAATCTGCCCAAATAACTACAATGTTAATATATGTCTTTCCTGTTGGAATGTTCACAGTTTACACTATATTCTTCTAAGAGGGAGAGTCACTGTGTATGAGGGGCTGTAATGTCATCATACCCCACAAAAGTCCTGAGTATGACTTGAAAAACCAAGGTTTATTTAAACCGAAACTGTCAGATGTACCCAGGTCCTTAACATATCACCTGGGGTTTTGTACGTTTACATAGTTTTTCCTCAATAATATAATGTGGGGTAACCACATTTCCTTTTATATATTTTTCTCATCTTTTTCTTATATGCTTCAGGCATGTTGAACAGTGTTCATGGAACACGGAGGCTTACTAATATACTCTAATACAATAATATTCAAACATAATCATGACAACATACATTAGTTAGATACATTTCAACGTGAGGACTCAACAATGTCTGCTCCCGGCACGTCCTTCACTTTTTCCCAATAGCAGTATCTAACTTTGGTAATGGGATTAAACATATTAAAGTCATAAAGCATTCTTACCACAAATCAAGAAATATAAACAAATGACGCTGACTTTGCAAAGAAATGGCCTCAGTTTCTTCTGCTCCGTCCAGACTGTGAAATACTCATATAGTTATTTAATTTACTTTTTAAATTTATCACAGCTGTTCTCAGCGTATCTGAATAAAAATACAGTTCAACTGGCAATGAATAGTGAAAGCTTTTTGCTAATATTTAGTAGCACTGGCCAATCGAAAGCTTGCGACTACCAGAATTCAAATGCAGTTTTTGAAAACCAAAAATAATTCCAAACATACTCTGCGTCTGGTAGTCGATTGGCCAATCCGCTTTAGTTATGCCAATGCAAAACGATGTTAGTTTTTGGTAACAATTTTCCTACCGCTCCCCTCTCCTCCTATACTCTTGTTCCCCAAGCTAATTTGAATTTACCTCAATGCCTCCCTTCTAAGCCGGTGTCCCCACTAACGTTAAGAAAAAAACAAGCAGGAACAACAGTCTGTCTGGTCGTGCGTTCGTAGACATTTAGTATTTTCTCAACAATTTGGGTATTATTGGGACTATCATATTATTTAAAACACATTCTTGCTCAGTGAATTCTAAGCTATACTACCATATATTTTTTATGTTCAGTTTCATTATGGTTTTAGATTTTCAATTTTGTCACCGGTCATCGTCAAATAAATATTTTACACAAGACGGCCATCTTCCCCTCTCGCCATCTCGCTAGCATGTATTTTTCAAATAACTAACTTGTTTTTGTGACGTCAGAAACATTACCGCGAGGAGGCAATAAAATTGTCTGCGTGTTTTGCTTCTGTTGGCTTTGTCGCCACGTGTATATATATGCATGGCAGAATGTGTCAAGCGAAGCGGGGTTGTTCATGGCGGGTTAAGAATAGGCGTTAATAATTTGTATTGTATCGTGTAACACTACCAAAAAATGTAAGGATTACTACTTATTACCAGCGTTAAAGTTGACAGAATACGTTAATTCAGATAGCAGTTTGGCGGCATACTTCCGCAAAATCGTTAATTATAAGTCTTGGCTGCCAAATGTATGCAGCTGATCTGGCAAAATGTTAAATGTTGGTAGTACGTTTTCGAAACCGAAACTAAAACGCGTGTTAGATTTTTACCGTGGAATCGTTCTATAGGCTTTAGCACTGCACAAAAGGCAGCGTTGCTAGCGTCGAAGATGCCAACCGTCAGACACATGCGGCGGATTTATTTATTATCATTTTATGACTAAAATCTAACTGAAATGAGCGATTATTCTCGCAGATTTTACTACAGTCTTCAACAAACACTTACCAAGTCTTCCTGTCACGTGCCATCTGCTCAAGTTTTTTCAATGTCTTCCTTATTCATGTCATGCCTGTCTCCAGTTATCTTCTCCAGGTGTTGTTCGGTCTTCCTCTACCTCTATTACAGTCCTTGTCAGGGCTTAGTATTTATCAACACTGCACGCGAGTTGACAGAGTTCACTGATGTTTTAATGGAAATTGCGCTCTGATCTAACCGATGAGCTTCAGTCTGGGTTTAAAGATGCGTACCTCACCACTAGAAGGCAAACACCTCAATGAAATTTTTAAAAATAAAATATTTGAATTATTATGAGATGTGGCATTATTTGTTTCGTCAAAAGTTGACCTGGTCATGGAATTGAGATACATGGGGTTCACCGTAAAAGTCATCGAAGTAGGCGTCAGAGGTCTCCTGGTTGCTTCAGTGTATAATCTACAAAATTGAGTAGATCTGAACAAGCAGTAGGAAGAAGAGATGAGAAGACGATGCTGGCGATGGATAGGACACGCACCGAGGAAACCTGTTGATAGCATTACAAGGCAGTCCTTTTTCTGGAAACCCCGGGGCAAGAGAGGCAGAGGTAGACCAAAAAGCACACGGAGAAGAGAGCTGGAAACAGAGGTGAAAATGATGGAGAACGTGGAAGGAACTTGAGAGGATGTCACGTGACAGGAGGACTTGGTGTTTGTTGAAGACCTGTGCTTCTTGGGGGGTGGAGGGTTATGAAGGGACAGTCAAGGACAAAAGTACTTAAAAGACTTTGTGAAATGCTGAAAAGATCTCGTGTTGACCGTTCAACAACCGCAACGGGCCATGGAATTCAGGTCAGGAAGTTTACATGCACCAAAATATTTACTTTCATAAGGTCAGCACATATAGAACATGTCCTCCAAGACTGTCGGTTGTCAGCACATATAGAACATGTCCTACTGTGATGGGGCCGTAAAGACAGCCCAGCTTCCCCCTTCATGTTCATGGCATATTTATCGCCCGTATATTTTCGATGTGCACGCAGCACGCTGGGATGTGAAGAGTCTGACTCAGTAGAAGATTTATTATTAGGCCATAATAAAGCCTAAAAATTAGTTATATTTGATAGTTGTGTGTTATATTAAATAGCTGTAGGTTTTATTTGTGTTTTCGCTATTTCTAGAGCGATAATCGCGTGTGTTATTTGCGTGGCGCAATTAATCCGCGCAGCGTACTAAAGTTGAGTGATTAGCCTAGAGCCTATATAAAGAGATAGCGGGCGGAGAACGGGCCTGTTTTGCAAAAGCCGCCCAGAGAGAACAAACGAAGTTAGACTCCAGAGCCAAGCTGTAAATGCCTTGAGCACATTAGCAATCGAGCACAGGCTGGGTGTGTGTTTGGTGTTTGGTTTGTTGGTTTATTTGTTTAATGTTTGCTTCGTGTGTTTAAATGTCACTGATAGGGTTGTAGAAATAAATACAGCCCCTGCCTCAAGAATCAGAGTTTTATTCTTGAATCGGGTTGGTTGCGAGTGTGCAAGAGAGTGATCAAATATCACATCATCATCATCATCATCTCGCCAACTGGTACATCCTAGCTGTGCGACAGGAGAATATGTACGCTGCATGACATTTGGTGGAACTATTGAGTTCTACCCCACAGCTATTGTTCATATTAGAACACCCTTTTTCACAGGGAATGTAAAAGTATGTATGCTAAAAAAGCCTATTGCTGATCTGATGGTTGGTCGTATACACGGCAGTAAAGATTGTACTCCAGATGAGATCATAGAATGGGAGAAACATAACCTATGCACTGGAAACGCCGTGACGACTAGAGCGCAGACTCAACTCATGGAGAAAGTTAGTGATAATAAGATGGATGCAGACAACCAAGAGGAGTTTGTAGTCAATTCACCTATTGACAGTGAAACATTTGCAACTAAACAAAAAGAGGATAAATCTTTAAAAAAAATTTTTAAGCTGGTTGATAAAGTTGACAATCTATCCTCAGGTAATAATAACAAACATTGGTTTGTTATTAAAAATGACATATTGATTAGATGTTTTAATGACAAATCACAAATGAAACAACAAGTTATGGTCCCGTATACTTTTAGACGGTACATTCTTCAACATGCGCATGACTCACAGTGTGCTGGACATATGGGATATACTCGAACACGATCTCGAGTACTGTCTTCATTCTTTTGGCCAGGAGTGTCAAGAGATATTTCGCAGTATGTACGTTCCTGTACTACATGCCAAGAAGTGAAAGCACGTGGAGCTTTTTACACGGCGCCTATTCAGGCTTGCGATATCTCAGTAAGACCGTTTGACAAGATGGCCATAGATATTATTGGTCCATTGCTACCATCGGCCAGAGGACATAGATTCGTCCTTACGTGCATTGATTTGTGCACACGATGGCCAGAAGCTATCCCATTAAAGACCACCACTACCACAGATGTAGCTGATGCACTACATCTCATCTTTTCTAGAATAGGGTTTCCTAGAAAACTTTTATCAGACCATGGGTCACAGTTCATATCTGACACCATGAAGGAAGTCATGAAAACCTGGAACATTGATAGGAATTTAAGTAGTATTTATCATCCTATGAGTAATGGTGCAGTTGAAAGACTTAACCGTACACTTAAACAACTACTACATAAGGTTACTGTTAAGCACCCTCATGACTGGGACAGAGCACTCCCAGCTGTTCTATTTGCTTATCGGGAGGTACCGCATGAACAAACTGGCTTCTCTCCCTTTGAATTAGTTTTTGGTGCTCCCCCAAGAGGTCCTATGGGACTAATAAAAGACTTATTAATTGACGCGGAGATGACTCAGGACACTCAGTCATCTTACGAGTATGTGATTAATCTTCGGAAGAACATTATTGAGTCTTGCCAGTTGGCAACAGCTTCTTCTGAGGCTGCAAAAGCTAAGGCTCGATCTCTACAAAATAGGTCTCGACGATTACGCCAATTATTCCCAGGCGATGAGGCTTATGTGTTACTTCCTCACAATAACAATAAATTATTGATATCTTGAAATGGTCCTTACAAAGTCATTGATAAAATTTCCGACGTTGATTACGTCTTAGATATCAAGGGACACAAAAAGATATTTCATATTAACATGCTCAAGCAATTTCATACACGTCCTGAACACTTACAGTCAATTTTTCATGAACTAGATGACACCACAGTATCTACTTGTTATTATTCTAACTTATCCGTCATCCAGGAAGAAGAATCTTCTTTTCCTGAGGTACAGTTACCGTTACCGGTACCAGTAGTTCAACCTACTGAATCTTGGCGGGATGCAACCATTTCTTCAACGGTTACACCGCAACAGCATCTACAGATTGCTAATCTATTACAATCCGATCCAGATGTGTTGACCGACGTCCCGGGTCGCACATCGGCTATCAGTCATGACATTACTCTCAATGACGATACACCTATTCGGGCACATCCCTATTCGGTTCCTTTGCATTTCCTTGCTAAAACTACTAAGGAACTTGAACAGATGTTGTCTCTGGGAATCATTGAGACTAGTAATTCGCCATTCTCTTCTCCATTAGTGATTGTCCGGAAGAAGGACAATAACATCAGACTATGTGTTGATTATAGAAAATTAAATGCTAAGACTATAGTTGACAGCGAACCACATCCACTTATCGACGACTTACTGCCACGTCTATCCAACGCAACTATATTTAGTAAGATAGACTTAACTAAAGGTTATTGGCAGATACCACTGACCGAAAAGGCTAAGTACTACACCGCATTTTCCACTCCACAAGGTCTATACCAGTGGAATGTGATGCCTTTTGGGCTTGTTAATGCGCCAGCTACCTTCATTCGCCTGATGCGACAAATTTTATCAGGTAGACCAGACGTTATTACATATATTGACGACATATGCTTGTTTAGTTCGTCGTTTGAGGAACATGTTTCGGGACTTAGATATGTTTTCGACACTCTAAGGAATTATCATCTAACTGCTAAACCTACAAAGGTGCAGATCGCGTGTAATGAGATAACCTTTTTGGGACATATCATTGGAGCGGGATATATCCGAACGTTACCTAGTACGGTCTCCAAAATTCTAAACATAGCAGTTCCTCAGACGAAGAAACAGGTCAGGAGTTTGTTAGGACTTGTTCAATATTACAGTAGATTCATACCAAACTTGTCATCCATCACGGCTGTATTGTCTTCATTGTTAAAAAAAGACATGCCGGTGAAGGTGACATGGACTGGTATATGCAATGAAACTTTCAACAAAATTATAAATTTGTTTTCGCATGAACCAATTTTAAGACTTCCCGATGCTTCCAAAAGATTTTTCTTACGAACAGATGCTAGTAACTACGGCATCGGTGCATGCCTGCTCCAGAACCATGATGGCGTTCTACATCCTACCTTATATATTTCAAGAAAGCTAAAGCCGGCAGAAACAAAGTATTCCACAGTGGACAAGGAACTTTTATCACTTATATGGGCAATCACGAAACTAGAGAAGTTCTTGCTTGGTGCTCCATTCACCATACAGACTGACCAGCGTGCTGTAGCATCTTTGCGTAGATCAAACCACAAAAGTCCAAAACTCGCCAGATACGCGATCATCCTTAAGCCATTTGAATTCTCCATTGAACATATTCCTGGCACTGAAAACATTGTGGCGGATGCTTTGTCACGTAATCCTATTGACGACGAATAATCAACATTGACATTCCTAAAATACGTCAATCATCACTACATTGGATAGAACGAAGTATCAACTATAAGGGAACTAACCTTGACTTCAATTTAATATTTATAAACACTATATGCATCACAGAATTGAACTAAAGACAATCAAGGTATGCATATTGACATTCAAACTTCGTCTAACGTCCATACACAATATAGGAATATTCGTTGAACAATCATGGAACAATATCTGACGACAAGTCGAACTTATTATCCTATGTGCACTTAATTCTTGGATCCTAGGATAATTGACATTTCTGTCCGACGTAAATGTTTCAACACTTTGTCTAAAAGAATTCATCAGGATCAGGACTACGGATGGATCATCATATCCTATACTAATTAATTAGTTAACTTAACTTCTTAATTGAATTAATATCAATAAAATGAAATGTGAGAAAAATGAAATGAAAAAAAAAAAAGAACGAAATATGAAAAGAAGAAATTATGAAAAGAGAAAATAAATCTCACACAAGTATTAGATTACCAACGGGCTGATCACCCGTTTGCCAGTCACTTCGATTACGGAAACAACAGCAGATGGATTGATTTGCCGTTGCCCTAAAGACGCCAATAGGTGTGATGGGAAACAATGGCAAAGAAAACTTATCTGCTGTTGCCCTAAGACGCCACTAGGCGTAATGGCCACTGACTGCTTTGACGGTCGGTGGCTAAGGACGGAAGAAGAAGAAGAAGAAGTATTAGATTAATATTTTTTTAATGTACCTATACTTTATTTAGTTAGTTAAATTAGATAGTTATTATTCACTAACACTTAACACACACAATTAAGTTAAACTTATATTCGAATTTCTTTCTATTTCTTCTCACTTATTTGTCTTTTCTTCTCTCATAACATCGCGTTACATTAGAATCTTAATAATTTAACTCTTGGTTTAATTAATTAATTTAATTTTAATTAGTCAAATTAATTCCTATATGACATACTAATACGACAGACCTTACTTTAATTTAATTCTATCATTCACTATTGACATTAGACATTTTATTTAGTTGATATAATAATATGCATAATATTGATATATAATATGATTAATGTTAGATGACTATGACAAATAGTTAGTTGACATGACCGCGACACGGTTCTACTCAGAACATCGTCGGCCATATGTCACAATTGTGTTAAATTTTTTTTTGAAAAATTGTTAAGTCGGATAGATCTTGAAAAAAAATCTATCGATTTTTTTTCCCCCGGTGTACAGGGAATTGTTACGGTATATGTTATTAACGCCGTCTGCTAAAGGTTAGCAGACGTGCAATTGTAAAGGTTAAGACATTTAAGATATTACGATAGATGTTTCAATTATTGAACGCTTCATACACGATCGATTATGACGTGTCTAGCGTTGTTTGGGTCACAGTCGGTAACTAGGAGACGCTACCCTTTGTTACTTGACCGCCAAGCTGAATAGCTGCGTTTTCTAACCTTCCAATTCAATGGCATGATATAGCCATTTATATGTGCATTTATGATGGACCAGGGTCAGTCCTAGAACTCTATATGAGAGGAAACTTATGGAGGTTAGTGTTTAACTAGAATCCTCAGAAGGAGGAGAATAATCGTCCAATCCGTATGAAATATTCAGACTCGCAGTCTCACTGTCGGCAGGTAGCCATGTCTATCTGCGCGTGCATATAGCTGTGATGTTCTGACGACAATACTGCATTGTATCCTTAAACGGACATTGACACGTAAACCAGCAGTCTACGTTATTGATTAATTTATGCATGACTTATACGGACTTATGTTCTGCTCATATTTGAAATGATCATCCTGTGTGTACATGTGATTAAATATTACGGACTCAACCTGAAGGCATTAATTACTTCATTAATGTTGCTGAGTTCAAGTATTACATGTTACTTCTTCATACCATGCTACTGAGTTGTATGAACGCTTCACCCTAATTCGCGTAATGATAAAACAAGCACGATGAACAAGAAATCACTAAAATAACTATACTCAGCACATGATCTTCAACCGGCAAATAACTCAGCAACAAGTGTCTGGTGTATGATGTACCTAGTGTCTAGGGGAGAAATGAAATGATGGTACACAACACAAAAACACTTTAAGTTTCTATGAGGAAGTGAATAAAACCTGTGGTTAAGTTTTTCTTTAAATTAATTTTTTTTTTTTTTTGTACAATTTATTTTGCCTGTCCAGTCATATCGTTTGGACAGGTCTTTGAAAATGAGGACAAGATAGTTTACATAAAAGATTAACTAAAATTGTGTGGACAATCTGCCCAATTAACTACAATGTTAATATATGTCTTTCCTGTTGGAATGTTCACAGTTTATACTATATTCTTCTAAGAGGGAGAGTCACTGTGTATGAGGGGCTGTAATGTCATCATACCCCACAAAAGTCCTGAGTATGACTTGAAAAACCAAGGTTTATTTAAACCGAAACTGTCAGATGTACCCAGGTCCTTAACATATCACCTGGGGTTTCTTGTTGAAAGATAAGATATTGTGTAGTTGCAGAAATATCGAAATCACGTCACACGCCCAAGCTCCTGCTGTTATCTCTTGACAGCATACGTAAAGTGTAGGAGACTTCTTGGCGTAATCGTCACTCCTCAGGTTTACTGTCACCAGCTGGCAACAGGAAACGAAACCTCTGCAACAAAAGGACACCCTGGCCTTTTACATCTGATCACTTATTCTTTTATTTAATTTCATACGTGGGTATGGGGTCAGCCTCGCGTGCATTTCAGGTGCACTCATCCCCTAATTTGTCATGACTCCCACCTTGCTGTGACCACCCCTCAGGTCCCTATGGCAGATACGCCACTGTACGTTTACATAGTTTTCCTCAATAATATAATGTGGGGTAACCACATTTCCTTTTATATATTTTTCTCATCTTTTTCTTATATGCTTCAGGCATGTTGAACAGTGTTCATGGAACACGGAGGCTTACTAATATACTCTAATACAATAATATTCAAACATAATCATGACAACATACATTAGTTAGATACATTTCAACGTGAGGACTCAACAATGTCTGCTCCCGGCACGTCCTTCACTTTTTCCCAATAGCAGTATCTAACTTTGGTAATGGGATTAAACATATTAAAGTCATAAAGCATTCTTACCACAAATCAAGAAATATAAACAAATGACGCTGACTTTGCAAAGAAATGGCCTCAGTTTCTTCTGCTCCGTCCAGACTGTGAAATACTCATATAGTTATTTAATTTACTTTTTAAATTTATCACAGCTGTTCTCAGCGTATCTGAATAAAAATACAGTTCAACTGGCAATGAATAGTGAAAGCTTTTTGCTAATATTTAGTAGCACTGGCCAATCGAAAGCTTGCGACTACCAGAATTCAAATGCAGTTTTTGAAAACCAAAAATAATTCCAAACATACTCTGCGTCTGGTAGTCGATTGGCCAATCCGCTTTAGTTATGCCAATGCAAAACGATGTTAGTATTTGGTAACAATTTTCCTACCGCTCCCCTCTCCTCCTATACTCTTGTTCCCCAAGCTAATTTGAATTTACCTCAATGCCTCCCTTCTAAGCCGGTGTCCCCACTAACGTTAAGAAAAAAACAAGCAGGAACAACAGTCTGTCTGGTCGTGCGTTCGTAGACATTTAGTATTTTCTCAACAATTTGGGTATTATTGGGACTATCATATTATTTAAAACACATTCTTGCTCAGTGAATTCTAAGCTATACTACCATATATTTTTTATGTTCAGTTTCATTATGGTTTTAGATTTTCAATTTTGTCACCGGTCATCGTCAAATAAATATTTTACACAAGACGGCCATCTTCCCCTCTCGCCATCTCGCTAGCATGTATTTTTCAAATAACTAACTTGTTTTTGTGACGTCAGAAACATTACCGCGAGGAGGCAATAAAATTGTCTGCGTGTTTTGCTTCTGTTGGCTTTGTCGCCACGTGTATATATGCATGGCAGAATGTGTCAAGCGAAGCGGGGTTGTTCATGGCGGGTTAAGAATAGGCGTTAATAATTTGTATTGTATCGTGTAACACTACCAAAAAATGTAAGGATTACTACTTATTACCAGCGTTAAAGTTGACAGAATACGTTAATTCAGATAGCAGTTTGGCGGCATACTTCCGCAAAATCGTTAATTATAAGTCTTGGCTGCCAAATGTATGCAGCTGATCTGGCAAAATGTTAAATGTTGGTAGTACGTTTTCGAAACCGAAACTAAAACGCGTGTTAGATTTTTACCGTGGAATCGTTCTATAGGCTTTAGCACTGCACAAAAGGCAGCGTTGCTAGCGTCGAAGATGCCAACCGTCAGACACATGCGGCGGATTTATTTATTATCATTTTATGACTAAAATCTTACTGAAATGAGCGATTATTCTCGCAGATTTTACTACAGTCTTCAACAAACACTTACCAAGTCTTCCTGTCACGTGCCATCTGCTCAAGTTTTTTCAATGTCTTCCTTATTCATGTCATGCCTGTCTCCAGTTATCTTCTCCCGGTGTTGTTCGGTCTTCCTCTACCTCTATTACAGTCCTTGTCAGGGCTTAGTATTTATCAACACTGCACGCGAGTTGACAGGGTTCACTGATGTTTTAATGGAAATTGCGCTCTGATCTAACCGACGAGCTTCAGTCTGGGTTTAAAGATGCGTACCTCACCACTAGAAGGCAAACACCTCAATGAAATTTTTAAAAATAAAATATTTGAATTATTATGAGATGTGGCATTATTTGTTTCGTCAAAAGTTGACCTGGTCATGGAATTGAGATACATGGGGTTCACCGTAAAAGTCATCGAAGTAGGCGTCAGAGGTCTTCTGGTTGCTTCAGTGTATAATCTACAAAATTGAGTAGATCTGAACAAGCAGTAGGAAGAAGAGATGAGAAGACGATGCTGGCGATGGATAGGACACGCACCGAGGAAACCTGTTGATAGCATTACAAGGCAGTCCTTTTTCTGGAAACCCCGGGGCAAGAGAGGCAGAGGTAGACCAAAAAGCACACGGAGAAGAGAGCTGGAAACAGAGGTGAAAATGATGGAGAACGTGGAAGGAACTTGAGAGGATGTCACGTGACAGGAGGACTTGGTGTTTGTTGAAGACCTGTGCTTCTTGGGGGGTGGAGGGTTATGAAGGGACAGTCAAGGACAAAAGTACTTAAAAGACTTTGTGAAATGCTGAAAAGATCTCGTGTTGACCGTTCAACAACCGCAACGGGCCATGGAATTCAGGTCAGGAAGTTTACATGCACCAAAATATTTACTTTCATAAGGTCAGCACATATAGAACATGTCCTCCAAGACTGTCGGTTGTCAGCACATATAGAACATGTCCTACTGTGATGGGGCCGTAAAGACACCCCAGCTTCCCCCTTCATGTTCATGGCATATTTATCGCCCGTATATTTTCGATGTGCACGCAGCACGCTGGGATGTGAAGAGTCTGACTCAGTAGAAGATTTATTATTAGGCCATAATAAAGCCTAAAAATTAGTTATATTTGATAGTTGTGTGTTATATTAAATAGCTGTAGGTTTTATTTGTGTTTTCGCTATTTCTAGAGCGATAATCGCGTGTGTTATTTGCGTGGCGCAATTAATCCGCGCAGCGTACTAAAGTTGAGTGATTAGCCTAGAGCCTATATAAAGAGATAGCGGGCGGAGAACGGGCCTATTTTGCAAAAGCCGCCCAGAGAGAACAAACGAAGTTAGACTCCAGAGCCAAGCTGTAAATGCCTTGAGCACATTAGCAATCGAGCACAGGCTGGGTGTGTGTTTGGTGTTTGGTTTGTTGGTTTATTTGTTTAATGTTTGCTTCGTGTGTTTAAATGTCACTGATAGGGTTGTAGAAATAAATACAGCCCCTGCCTCAAGAATCAGAGTTTTATTGTTGAATCGGGTTGGTTGCGAGTGTGCAAGAGAGTGATCAAATATCACATCATCATCATCATCATCTCGCCAACCCTATCACACTACATATGAGTAGCAGAGTGCCAGCAAGACTTTCTCCAACCCAGTTGAGGGAGAAACTGTATGGTGACGAGAGAAGCCTGAGACGTATTGCCAGAAGTAGATAAAACCAAGACTGAACAATTCAGTTTAGTACTAGGGAACAAGGTGAGGCGGATTCTATTCCCATTACTAGCATTGTTGAAGACAAAGAACCGGAGAATGATAACTGGGAGTCATGGCTTAAAGCGGCTAAAGAACCAAAACTTGTATGACACAGAAAATCGTCTGATGAGGAGATTACCTCTGGCTAATGCTCTGTTTATAGATTCCTATGATTTTATTTGGAACTAGTGTAAAAGCACGTCATAAGACGGGAATAAAATTCAAAAGCACCAATACCTAACTGTAATTTTACTTATTCAAAAGTATTTTTTTTAAAACCCACTGTGCATCACCACAGTACACGAACTACGTAGCAGCAGCGAGGATCCCAATGTGTGTATACGGGATCACACATTCTATAAATATATTTTTGTGCACACCGTCATTTGCGCATTCTTCTTTGGTAAGTGTTACTATTTTCGGGAGAGTACATATAAGGAAACAATACAATTAATGTCTAACTTTCAACCAAAGTGGCATCCATTAGCGGTAAAAAGGCAAAGGATCCCGTTACACGCCCATTGAGGCATATTGGGAATATGGTGTTATGCCCATATTTTCTTGACCATCGGCACACTAGTGGTGATGTGGTCATCATCACGCCGGCCGCCTTAACCTTCCCAGAACTTGCTCTGGTACCCAATTTGGGCTGGGTCGAGCCAGGAGCCGTTTTTGGCCTTAAAAAAATCCCACATCATCTGGGGATCGAACCATAGACCACTGAGCAAGGAAGCCAGTGCACTAACCACTACCGAGGCTCCCTCTTAGCGTTACACACTGACAGAAAACGCTGGGAGTTTATATATAGGATTATATTTTAATTATTGCAGTAATAACTTTTGTCACGTGAGATCAGCCCACCGGAAGTGTGTCGTGACGTGATGTCTGTTTAGAGATGTAATCTGTAACATTACGAATAGTCGTTCATGAATGGGCTTTACATGCAAGCTGGGTTTTATGAATGAAAGTGTCCACAGACTGGCAGATTTAAAAAAAAAAAAAAAAAAAACACAGAAATCTACAGGATAATAAATGTCAGGACACAGTTAATCTTTCACTGAAGTTAAGTTTCGGTAAAGTGTTTAGTGCGCCCATTGTGACAGAGTCCAAAGACGTGGACTTCGTGTGATAAGTTTATGTTCAGGCTTATAGAAAAAATGTTAATGCACGTATACATGATAGTATTCGTTTAAAAGAGATGAGCGTCCCACTGGCAGAGTAGTTAGAACGCTGGACTCTCACGGCGAAATTATCGGGTTCGAAACACGGTGGCGTTACACTCCAGTCGACCCAGCTGTAAATGGGTACCGGACTCTTCTCTTGAGTTAAGGAGGCGAAGGTGATAGGAAGGGAGTTGGTCACCCCATCTCTCGAAACTGGTCCTAGTATATTGAAGTCTCTAACACTTCACTGCCCTACGTCAGTATCTGATATATAACTACCTTTACTCGTTTTTAATTAAGAATGAAACACACAAGAAAAATAGGCATGACAGGACGAACGAACTTTATTTTCGAAGGGTTAAGAATTGGGCGCGCAGGCCCGACTAACATTCTGCTCTTCCACTTTCATTTATCTTGCATATTATATTCTTTCGTTCCCACATGTTACTATAAGCATTAATTTAAAGGCATGCAACATTATAAAGGTAATATAACAGCATACATTCACAGTATCCAATCATAATCAAAATTAAGTATGCTTAAAAAAAGGTAATGACGAAAAAAAACAAAAAACAAAACAGCAAAAAAAAAAATAATAAAAAAAATAAAACAAACCAGCAAAAAAACAAAACCAAACAAAAAAAAAGCTAATCCAAAATATTCGTACAGTACATCAAACAACAATACGAACATAATCAGATTAGAGTGGCATAGAATCAGAACTCATGAAATATTTTAACAGTCTGTTATTGAATGAGTTGAGACTTAGTATGGTTTTCTTTGCCCTCCCAAACTCAAGTGAAGTAATGAGAGGGCTAGTTGAAAGACGGAGGAAAGGTGAAAGGAAGAGTACACAGAGGAGATGGGAGAAAACAGGTCAAGCGAGAAAAACAGATAAAGTGATAAATTAAAAGGAAATTTCCTACATGAAAAATGCTACTTGTTTAATCGTACCTCTTCTACACTGTGGTGTAAAGCAGTGGTGGCCAAGTTAAGGTTGGCAGAGGGCCAGATTATGGTAAAGGGTAACACCAGAGGGCCAGACCTATAAAATCCTTAAAAAATAACGTTCTGAGATTTAGTTTTACATATATAATGAACCACGTACAGAAAGCAACGGCAAACTACTGTACTGCACATCTGCCAAGACATGTATACCAGTTTTCGGACTGAAATTACTGTTTAAACAAAACATAATGAATCTGTCGTTTTAATTTGTTTTGTAATTTGTAATATGACATGTGTCGGCGTCTGTGGCCTAATGGATATGAACGCAGTTTCATAATCCAGATATACCAGGTTCGAAACCTGCTGCAGGCGGTTTGGTAGCAAATCGCTTTGTGTGGATTTTTAACAATGGTATAAGCGCCGTACCGTTCAGAAAGCAATGGCAAACTACTGAACGTAAAAATTGCCTAGAAAAATCACAAAACAGCCAATAAAAGCTGGGGTTGATTGCCACGTCCTGTAAAGGATAAGCAAGTAACAATATGACATGTAATTGTTTATTTCAAACATACATTTATGTGTTATTTCATTGTGAAAAGTGTGGCTTCAATCAACAATAAGAGGCCGGCCAAAACAGGTTGGCGGGCCGGTCAAAACTGGTTGGCGGGCCGGATCTGGCCCGCGGGCCGTAGTTTGGCCACCGCTGGTGTAAAGGATTGCCAGAGAGAACGTTATACTATCCTATCGGCTGTCTTCCTGCTGACCTGGTTCCAATCTAGTCCTCAGTCCTTCAGGTATTGTCTAATGTCCTCCCAGCGAACTCTAAGTTGTCCTGGATGTCTGGATCCCTGGCTTTTAGTTTCCCATATTTCCTACACGAAAAATAAAGATGGGAAATAGATGGTAAAACATTATAGGTAATGGAAAAACATTTATTACACATAAAGAAGGGAAACCCGAGGCCTGTAAACAGTAAATTAATATGAAACAAATATAGAGGTATGTTATCAGGCACTCGCAGGAAATAAAGAAGTAGAACACCAGACAACAGAAAAACAACAGACATGAGTGGCTTACCCAGGATTTGAACACTGGACCTTCCGTGCGACAACCCCGCCTAGCCATGCCGGAAGGTCCAGTGTTCAAATCCTGGGTAAGCCACTCATGTCTGTTGTTTTTCTGTTGTCTGGTGTTCTACTTCTTTATTTCCTGCGAGTGCCTGATAACATACCTTTATATTTGTTTCATATTAATTTACTGTTTACAGGCCTCGGGTTTCCCTCCTTTATGTGTAATAAATGTTTATACAATACCAAACCTACCCACTATCCTGTTCTCACTGTTCTAGTCTACTATCATTTACTGGACACAGTATTACGGTCCTTGTCTTGTTGGATTCGGCCTATACTGCTTGATAGAAATACAACAGAAGTGATTGCGTCATTAATAGGCTGAACTGCCCATGGCGGACTTAAGTGTCGTGTATTGTGGTTCGCACTGTTGACCTGCCATTGAAACATCATTTTTTGATGATGCGTAGATGGCAGGGCGGATAGTGTGATTCGCTTGCATGGCTAGGCGGGGTTGTCGCACGGAAGGTCCAGTGTTCAAATCCTGGGTAAGCCACTCATGTCTGTTGTTTTTCTGTTGTCTGGTGTTCTACTTCTTTATTTCCTGCGGGTGCCTGATAACATACCTTTATATTTGTTTCATATTAATTTATAGGTAATGGAAAGAACGTTTTGGCAAGTACAGAAAGTTCCAGATTGTTCGAATATTTTAGGAAAGTGGTGGATTTTTTTTGTAAACCATTTTTATTTTAGATCAAAATCGGGTTCTATATTTGTCGCGTTTTAAATGTTTGATAATCACAATCTCTGTGTTTCACTCATTGTATAGAGCTGAAACGTTGCATCTAGCCTTCTTTCTTAGTAAATTTTAATCTTGCAAGTTATGAACGGCACTGATCCAGCCGATTTTATGTAATAAATAAAACAGTGTAAATAAGGTGGAAATAACTCCGTTAAATTAATGGATTTAAAGTAAGGGCGTCGGATGGTGAATGTTGATATGACGATGAAATCAGTGTGTTTCAGAGTCTATTCTCCTGTGATTTTTGCTGGTAGAATGTATACCCCAGAAGTCACACAATCCAGATAATTACCGTACCTAGGCGTTGTTTGACCTGAACAGTATCCATTCAAGCGTGCAAAACAAACAATATTTAATTTACACCAGAGACTTTCCATTCTCCGCCCTACAGACACACGCGATCATCCTCATCATCATTGTCATCATGTGACAACTTGTGCCTTTCATATTGATTTACATGTCAAACACTTATCTAGCCTCGGGAATGTGATAAAATGCAAACGGAATGGGAACAAACAAACAAACAAAACAGAAGAAGTAGGAAATATCAGAAGAAACATGGAAGAAGATAAAGCAGACAAAGAAGAAAGCAAAGTGTAGATCTGAAACACCCCGGGGGGGGAGGGGGGTGGTCGAGGGGGGTCTCTCTGATGAGACATAGAGAGAATATGACTACGTCTCCACCAGGTATGTCTTACAAGGCGAATAAAATGAGGTTGCTATTGAGGTTGGTAACATCATCATGTAAAATAATATGAGGTTGTTATTGAGGTTGGTAACATCATAATGTAAAATAATATGAGGTTGCTATTGAGGTTGGTAACATCATCATGTAAAATAATATAAGGTTGCTATTGAGGTTGGTAACATCATAATGTAAAATAGTATGAGGTTGCTATTGAGGTTGGTAACATCATAATGTAAAATAGTATGAGGTTGCTATTGAGGTTGGTAACATCATCATGTAAAATAATATGAGGTTGCTATTGAGGTTGGTAACATCATCATGTAAAATAATATAAGGTTGCTATTGAGGTTGGTAACATCATCATGTAAAATAATATGAGGTTGCTATTGAGGTTGGTAACATCGTAATGTAAAATAGTATGAGGTTGATATTGAGGTTGGTAACATCATCATGTAAAATAGTATGAGGTTGCTATTGAGGTTGGTAACATCATCATGTAAAATAATATGAGGTTGCTATTGAGGTTGGTAACATCATCATGTAAAATAGAATGAGGTTGCTATTGAGGTTGGTAACATCATCATGTAAAATAATATGAGGTTGCTATTGAGGTTGGTGACATCATAATGTAAAATAATATAAGGTTGCTATTGAGATTGGTAACATCATCACGTACAATAATATGAGGTTGCTATTGAGGTTGGTAACATCATAATGTAAAATAGTATGAGGTTGCTATTGAGGTTGGTAACATCATCATGTAAAATAGTATGAGGTTGCTATTGAGGTTGGTAACATCATGTAAAATATTATGAGGTTGCTATTGAGGTTGGTAACATCATACTGTAAAATAGTATGAGGTTGCTTTTGAGGTTGGTAACATCATCATGTAAAATAATATGAGGTTGCTATTGAGGTTGGTATTATCATCATGTAAAATAATATGAGGTTGCTATTGAGGTTGGTAACATCATCATGTAAAATAATATGAGGTTGCTATTGAGGTTGGTAACATCATAATGTAAAATAGTATGAGGTTGCTATTGAGGTTGGTAACATCATCATGTAAAATAGTATGAGGTTGCTATTGAGGTTGGTAACATCATCATGTAAAATAATATGAGGTTGCTATTGAGGTTGGTAACATCATCATGTAAAATAATATGAGGTTGCTATTGAGGGTGGTACCATCATAATGTAAAATAGTATGAGGTTGCTATTGAGGTTGGTAACATCATCATGTAAAATAATATGAGGTTGCTATTGAGGTTGGTAACATCATAATGTAAAATAGTATGAGGTTGCTATTGAGGTTGGTAACATCATCATGTAAAATAGTATGAGGTTGCTATTGAGGTTGGTAACATCATAATGTAAAATAGTATGAGGTTGCTATTGAGGTTGGTAACATCATAATGTAAAATAGTATGAGGTTGCTATTGAGGTTGGTAACATCCTAATGTAAAATAGTATGAGGTTGCTATTGAGGTTGGTAACATCATAATGTAAAATAATATGAGGTTGCTATTGAGGTTGGTAACATCATCATGTAAAATAATATGAGGTTGCTATTGAGGTTGGTGACATCATCATGTAAAATAATATAAGGTTGCTATTGAGGTTGGTAACATCATCATGTAAAATAATATGAGGTTGCTATTAAGGTTGGTAACATCATAATGTAAAATAATATGAGGTTGCTATTGAGGTTGGTAACATCATAATGTAAAATAATATGAGGTTGCTATTGAGGTTGGTAACATCATCATGTAAAATAATATGAGGTTGCTATTGAGGTTGGTAACATCATCATGTAAAATAATATGAGGTTGCTATTGAGGTTGGTAACATCATCATGTAAAATAATATGAGGTTGCTATTGAGGTTGGTAACATCATAATGTAAAATAATATGAGGTTGCTATTAAGGTTGGTAACATCATAATGTAAAATAATATGAGGTTGCTATTGAGGTTGGTAACATCATAATGTAAAATAATATGAGGTTGCTATTAAGGTTGGCAACCTCAACATGTAAAATAATATGATACAGAAAGCTCATGTGAACTACAGGTTTCCTGCAAAGGGACCAGCTGCAGTTGTGGCTCCATGCTCCATTAGGAGCGTACAGGAGAATGATTGATCATGATGATAATGTTGATGATGATAGACGGAAAAAGAATAAATAGAAAACCAGTAGCACGGCAAAATAGGAGCAAACAGAGAATGGGAAAAATAAAAAGTCAGACTAATTATAATCAATTAGACAAGGAGGCATACGAAACAAAAGGCATATGACAATGATAAAAATTCAAGGACAGTCATATACCGCGTGTGAATTGTGGGAGATGGTCATTGTTTGTCACGGTGCTCTGTGGGAATACAGCAACTTCAACCTCGAAGTTGACAGCTGAGTGTTGCCACGTAATAATGTTACACTTCTGCCAAGCAGACGTCTGTAATAGTAATGTTACACTTCTGCCAAGTGGACGTCTGCAATTATTACGTCTGGTAACAAGCCGACCTCTGACCTGCCCCGGATGGTGGAATACAGCGCGCATTATCACAATTATGGTTTAAGGTTTCAAAGGCAAATTTTGTCGTTGCTTCAGTGGAAGCAAAGTGGATATAATGTTTCGTTTCTCATGACCACCAGCTGTCTTTGTCATGTTATTATTTTTTTTCATTTTTCTTGCTCCGGTGCCTTATCGGTTACAAATTTGTTGTAAAAAATTTCCGGACTCCGCGACTCCCAATTTTATGCCATATTACTAGTAACAAAAACTGATCGGAGTCGAGAGTCAGAGTAGGGAATCGGACTTCTAAAATTTAAGGAGTCGGACTCGTAGTCACAAGCATGGGAAACAAAGAGCCAGGGATCCAGACCTCCAGGACGACCCAGAGTCCGCTGGGAGCACAACATTAGACAATCTTTGAAGGACCGAGGACTAGAATGGAACAAGGCCAGGAGGAAGACAGCCGATAGGATAGTCTGGCGCTCTCTCTTCCAAATCTCTACACCTCACGGTAGAAGGGGAACGACTAAGTAAGTAAGGACTCGTAGTCGGAAAACTTGGATAAAACTCCCATGAGCACAAGGAGAAACTTAGGTCGAAGACCTAGCTCGTTCATAAATCAGCTCTTTTATCGCCTGCTAATCCGATACTTCGCGATTTGTGGATACTCATCAGCTTCTTCCATTTTGATTTACTGGTCACTTAAGACACTTTCGAGGGAAACAATGACCCCGATAGGTCACATGATACTAACAGATATTTAAGTGTTTTCCTCAGCTGTGCCCGGTCCAAATTTATTACCGAGTGTCAATGGCTTTAAGAAAAGGAACCGCTTAATTGGTTTGATGAAACTTTATTGGACCAGGTTTTTAGTGAAAACTTTGTAACTCCGTTACAGCGAATGATCGGATACAGAAGAGCAATTCTTTTTCTCCTTCCTTTATCCCTTCCTTCATCCCTTCCTTCCTCTCTCCTTTCCCTCCCTTTCTTCCTTCCTTCCTTCATCCCTCCCTCCCTCTCCCCTTCCTTCATCCCTTCCTCCCTCACTCCCCCCTCTCTTCCTTCCTTCTTTTTTCTGCTTGATGCTTCTATCGGAACATGGATCCAGGAATGTAGTTGTTCTTAGACAGCCTGCACTAACTCATGTGTTCCTTACGGAGCATAGAGTCAACAGTGGAGCATTGTCTCCAGGAAGCCTTCACCAAGCATATGCATGCTCTTACAGCGGCTGTTTTTGTGGCATAAGTTTTACTGCATGTGGTTGCCTACCCCGTCAAAATCTCGTATTAAAACCATATGGTGCTGAGCATAATAATCATAGCAACAATAGTCAAGAGTAGGCGACTAAAATAAGAAAAGCGATTGGTTATTACTAAATTAAATTTATTTTATAAGAATTGAGAGGTTTTGCTACATCACGTCTGCTTTAAATAGAGTATCATCAGTTCTTTGTCTCTGCAACGTTCTTTGTGTCCATGTCAACGTGTCAACGTAAATTTGATAACACGTGTCATATCATCATCATTGTTATTATCATTTTTCTTTGCGATCCTTACAGAGCATAGAGCTATAACTGGTCCCCATGCAGGAAGTCTGCACCAAGCCACCACATGCTTTTGCAGCCGGGGCTTATGTAGTAGTTTGTTTAACTTTCCAACGTTGCCAGCCTCATACACACCTTCATATTAGTCGCCTACTACGACATGCCAGAGGGAGCAGTAGTGTCACAGGTTGCCTCCCCTTTCTCTGCAGAGTGGTCTAACAGTGGCCAAAACCTAGTATCTAATGTGGGTCTTCAAAGGTGTCTACCTTCGCACAAGATTACTCTTGGCAGAGTTGTAGATAGAAGGATAATGATGCTTCTACCTCGAGGGATTTTCACTAGATATTTCAGAAGTCAAGAACAATGCTGAATGAGTCTTAGCACGTTAACTTTGTATCTGATCCGCCGCCTTTTATGAAGATGGATATAGATGATTTGCTCGTTCAAGCCCCCATCTGATTTAATTCAGTGAAATTCCTTTTATTAGCTTACTTACTTAGTCGTTCCCCTTCTACCGATATAGATATGTATATATACGAGTATTAATGAATATATATTAGAGGTTCTGGATCATACATATGCATTTCTCTCTGTAATGATTAATTCAACTATGAATTTTTCAAAATCAACATATACAAATTTAATGTTCAATTACTTTGAAACTAATGTAAATAAATATGAAATGGTAATTATGAGAACTTGTGGTTCATCATAGATCTTGGTTTGGGAGATGAAAAGGTAGTCTTTTGTGGTGGCCTGCTAAACTTATAACTTAGCTTTCAAATTGCTGAAATGTTGGTGCTGCTGGTTCCGTCACTTCGTCTCTGTGGCAAGGCCACTTCTCCAAAAGATTCTTGAGATAACCGTTTCTGGTCAAGGCAAGGATCTTCACCACCCGTGGGATGTATGTTTCACGTGTCGATCTTAGGCTTCGAACCACAGATTAGTACAGCTGGTAACGTAGAAGGAACTTCAAATGGTCTCTCCAATCCGTACCACCAACTTTAGACGGAATAAAAGAACACATTCCGGTGCTTAGTATTTGTTTTCCTGATTTAGATCAGGCGCCTTTCCCCGCTGCCCGTCACCGATTTTTTAAAATCAGAATTTGTACTCTCCTTGAGTGTATATCATATAACTCAGGGGATGTGATAAAAAATCACTTTCTTTTAGTTAATGTAATGAAAAAATTTCAGCTGGTCAGCGGCAAGTGGCTTGTGCCTAAAGAAACAACTTTAAGCATACATACAACTTTTTACAAATGATAATATACATATGATGTCATCATCATCCACTTCCTTTCTCCATTTGGATTACCTCTGCTTTTGGTTCGTCCGTGAGAAGTAGCATGAAGCAATCACCAGCGCTTTATTTGGTGGTTCATGAATGTATCCTTTTCACATGCTGAGGTTGTCAGCCTCGTTTGAATCTTTAACACTCCTTGCCAGTAAACCAGTAAAATTCAAAGTATAAAAATGCGTACAACTCCCCCTAGTAACTAGCAAATCTTAGACGTCTTGCTCAGGTAAATAGTCTTGGCAACTTAACACAGATGCCTCGAACATACGTCTGAGATACTATTTCTTTTTCTAGAATTTCTATGTGACTTGTGAGTAGTTGATGTAGTAGTCCGGTTCCGTATTAATATTGGCGAGTCTTCTTTTCCATTGGATAAACGATGCTCTAATACGTTTTCCGTTCCTAAACATTCAGAATCCGGACTCTATTCTTTCCTGTGGCAAGGTCCTAGATGTCTGCTTGTTACGATTTCTGGAATGCCGTGTCGTATGCTAGATGTTCTACGTTAAATCGTAGCTCTCGGCCCACGCTTCCTGCGTGGCGTTCTGACAAATCTTCCAATCGCGTCGTTGTTTATTGGCGCCTCAGAAGCCAGTCAATACTTTCAAAGTTCATATTATGAAAACTTTTCCTCATGCAATATTTTGTATGACTCATGCGTTTGGACATTTCAAACAGTCATCCTCCTTATATGGCGTTGCTACATCCGACAATTCTTGGTAATGTTTACGTTACAACTTCTTACATTTTTCCTGTCGAATCAGATGTAACTATGCAATCTTAGCAAACATTTCATGTTCGCATTTACCTGGAGTCAATGTGGTATTATCACGTTTTAGGGACTCAATTAATCTCTCAGGGATGAGCGATACGCTTGTCTGCCGTGTCATGATAGGCAGCATATTAACTCTGTCTTTCCTCTGACAGCTAATACACACAAGGGCCGTACTGACCACAAGGCAAACGAGTCGAGGTCAGCTCAGTGCAACCTTCTATATTGGCGCTCTTTTCCAGGCGCGACGAATTATAACAGGCATTCCTCGTATATGGTACTCGATGCATAATCCGGTTAAGTCTGGTTTGAGACTTTTTGTTGGAACTGCGTACTCCGTTTAAGAACACAGTAAGATAATTTCAATTAAGCTGACGATGATGTATTAATGGACATGCTGGATGCCACTAAGCTCTGACTTGTACTAACTAGGCGAGTAGGAAACCACTACTGCACAATACTTGACATCAGGCCGAGTCGTTGGTTCTACACTGCCGTGAAAGGTATCCGCGTAATTATTCTACCCGCTTAGTGAGGAAGTTAAGCGAAATATAGTTGACAGGTACTTGTTGACACTCGTCATGTTATCTGCTTACTGGAAAACTGTTTGGCAGAAGGGAGAATGGTGCATTTCCTCCGTTGCGTACGTGTAGTCCTATGCTTTAACAGTGAGGGGTTACCTGGAACTAAGACCAAACAAACATCCATTACCTCAAGCAAAATAAAATCATAACTTTAATGTTATACTACAGTATTTGTTTTATATTTGCTAGGCAAGTCTCTGTGCTGTCTCTTTCCACATAAGTTGTCCTCCTGTTAATTTCACAATATCAATTGTCAACATGCAACCCGCATAGGCTAATTATCTATTATATTTTGTACATACTTGTACATCTGAGCATTTTCTCTGACAGAAATAAAAATCAACTCAATGTACTCTTCCAACTCAACATATGGGTTGTCCAACCATGTAGTCCCCGTTGAGAGGATGTACTATGTAGTTAACATCATTACGTGAATTTACAGAAAATTAAAGCACTAGATACATTACACAATTAAACTGTATGCGCCCCGTGGGGTCGATACACAACAGGGAAAAGTAATTACCTCCCAAAATGGAATACGTATAAGTGGAATGTTTATGATATTATGATACATTGTGACTTTACGTGGTAAAGGATTCTTTCGCTGGCCAGTGGTTAACGTTCTAGACTGCCTTGTAAGTTAGATTTAAACTACACAATAGCCTTTCCACGGTTCCACACCCTGTCATGAGAAGTTACTCCCAAAAAAATAAATGACTACCTCCAACAATTCAGTCGTTATAGCTAACACATGTCACTGGTCAGATTTATATGAATAATATACACAACTATAGTTCCCCAAACATAATGTGAGCTTAAGCTTACCATTTAACCCATTGTAAACACTAACAAAACTATGAGCACTAAACAGATTAAGCATCTGTTAGCTAAGGTTGTTGACTGCGCTACACTGGCACTGAACAAATTACTGAGGAGTAGTCACAGAAAAAAAAACCCGCAAGTCACTGCTATTAGTTATAAGTACACTATTAACTAAGCGTAAATGATATGACAAATGTCAACTCACCCCGAGATAGACGTATTTTAGCGACACGGTCAAATCTTTTGCTCACAATTGCCAGTGTCTCATTCGGTTTATCCTCGGATCCAGTTTGTTAACGAGTGTAAAGATATTTAAAATCTTTCGGGCCATATAGTCCAGAAATGGATGCTGACCTAGCCACCTGCGTTAGCGTGCTTTGTGCAGGTTTTCGGCCACTCCGCTTTCTAGTGTAACCCAGAGTAACATAAAGATTAATCTAGAATCTACATCAGAGACACCAAAATTCCATGTAATTCCTAACGTTACCCAGCTTTCAAAGGGTTGACTCTATGCGCCGCTCAACTACAAGAGACTCTTTATTAAGGCTGCCGCCCGTGCATTGGCTAGAGTGGTCAAAACACTATTGCGTGTGAGGAACGTCACCTGGGCTGGTGTACTACAGACATGCACGGAGGTGTGTCTTATGCAATGTTATCTTACGCTGGAGAGCGCCGACAACTGAGGATGAGCAAATGAATTTATAATGAGGGCCAGATCGAAATCAAAAGCCAGACACGCGTTTGGAAAGGGGGGGGGGGTGTCTGAGCGGAAAATAATAAGACTACGGCCGCGATAGAAGAATAAAAAAAAAAAACTAAAGTTCCTATAGCCGGTAAGAATAGACAAATTTAAAGAGTAAGGCCAGGAGAGGGGCTGGGACGGATTGGAAAATTGAAATTTACTGTCAATTCGCGACAATTGTAGCGTAAGGTGTTTATACGTCTAGTGTCAGTATTAGATACTGAAAGAGCAGAAATATTATTCTGTCTTGAAATGAGTGAAGTCCCAGTGTTGGAGAAGAACATTGGTATCACAGGATAGTCTCGGCTATGAATACATCTGCTTCAGAAAGAATTCAGAGTAAATTCAGACCCTAAAGTGCCACCTTAGCTATGTAACTACCTATGATAATTAAACAATTCAATAAAACTCAAACTTTAACAATATAAAATTAATAAGTCAGCTGAGTACAATTATTGAATTTATTATGTACATCTATCTTTTCTTCTTGTGAAATTATGAATGGATGATGATGGAAATCAATGAATAAAATATTTTACAAAATCTGAATGATGGTTGAATGTATTTTTCTAATTATTTAACTAATAAGTCTTTCCTTGAATTTTCCACTAAAGTTGCAATAAAGTTCCTCAAATGTCTTTCAATCTAGTTTCTTGGCTTTGCTAATAGACTAATGTTTTTCATCATCAACTAATCACTGTCCTGTTCTGCTCTCATTTGGTTGCATGAATCTGAACATATGCTTTACTCAAGTTTCAAGTCTTATGTCTGTCTTCACTTGAATGGCACATATTTATCAGTGTAGTCCTCTCTCTAGACCGCCAACTACTGATGGGGACTGAGTATAAAGTCCGGATGACAATATCAGAGGCTCCTGTATTGTTTCAGGTAGCACAGATTGATCTGGACTCTAGACCTCTGATTTCTGACGACACATATGAACCTTCTTATGATAGCTGTTAAACACAGAACAGACTTATTTGGTGAAGTGGAACTGCACGGTAAAACAGATGGCTTGGCAAGCTTCCTCTGGCTTCTACTGTGTGAGCGTGCTTTTGAAAAATCCGCTGCCTCTTCTTATTGGCCGAAATCCGGCGTATCGGAAAGCAATGCGGTGTGGCTTAGTTGAAAACCATGTTTTGGTGCAGTTCTGCGCGAGTCTGCGCGAGCTGGGTTTCCGAAATCGCCTTCATGCGTCTCAACCCTGTTATCCATGACTTTTTGATATATCTCTTTCAACTTTACAGAATTTCTGCTTTCTTTCTATGTGAAACTTTCCATAATTGGTTTCGATATAGAATTATATCAAATATATAACGATGAACAGCACAGCCTCGCTCGATATATTGACGCCTTCACCTGCACATATTTCCGGAAGTAAGCCTTTCTTCCACTATTCCTTAGGCATGCATATAGCTGGAACTATCCTTTGAAAATTGAATCAACTTCCATCATTTTATGTCACTGCATCATCTTAAACTGAGCAGCGGTAGAGCAGTGGTTAGTGCACTAGCTTCATAGCTCGGTGGTCCATGGTACGATCCCCAGTTGAGGTGGGATTATTAAGACCGCAAACGGCTCCGGGGTTGACCCAGCCTCGTGAAATGGGTACCAGAACTTTGGGGAGGTTAAGGCGACCGGCATGATGCTGACCACATCACCCCTAGTGTGCCGATGGTCAAGAAAATACGGGCCTATCACCGTATTCCCAATATGCCTCAATAGGCGTGTAACGGGATCCTTTACCTTACCCATCATCTTAAACGATACTTAAATCCATCCAAGAATTAGCACAGTTCTTGTTTCCTGTCGTAGATTTTATTGAGATAGGTTGAAGATGTTTAAGGTCCCGTCTGAGCAGAGGTGATAATGGTAAACTATGTGAGAATAAGGGGTAAGAAATAGCTTTATTTCACAAGGGGGGTGAGAGTGTAAGAGAAAAGGACAGTCTCTGGATTGAGTAATTGCTCTAACCCCAGCCTATCTCACGACAATATTTAACTAGACTCCCTTTCTCTCCTGGTACATATATATCAGTTACACTTCACTTACATATACACAATTCTGTGACATAATACGTACAGACGTGAACCAAGCTATGGATAACATATACTGGGCAGGGGTTTGACCAACACGATAACTTAGGTTTTTTATGTTTATTATCTTAAAGAAATTCACATACAACAATATTATCTATCAGAAGGTATAGTTTACAGACGTAAAAAATGCAAGAAAATGTATTAACCCAATAGGCTCTCCTCTACTGTAAAGGAATCCCAAAGTAGATCCTGACAGAGGTAATTAACCCAAAAGATTACAGTTAATAAAAAATATATATAGGGATAGACGATAAAGTAAAAGAACCAAGTCTCTAGTTAATCTATCCTGAAACAAAGAAGACAAGAAAATGATATAACAGTATTTGCGAACCCGAAAAGACTGAAGTGAGTATAATGATTATACAAAATATGAAATATTCATTTCTCTTTCTTACAGTCTGTCAGTCTGTGGCCACAAGTATTCAGCAATCACACTTACCTACTACTCTTTAACACATCTGTGTATCTTTGACATATTTCAGGGTGGTGCTATCCAAGGGACCCCAGTTCCTCCAGGAATGATTAATTTTTCCTAATGGGGAACGTCCGCTTAAATAATGCTAATATTATGTGTCAAAAAGTGCACGTCAGGTAATGCAGGTAAATATATATTGCGATCAAAAAATGTTCACCATGGGCAGCACACAGATAACCGATATTTAAGGAAAATGTCTGGTGGGTACACTGTTAGAAAACCAATAAGGATAAGCAAAGGATCTCCTATCTGTTTTTTATCTCTCACTCTGGGGTTGGGTGCCGGTTATGGACCCAAGTATTCTTTTTTTCTGGATAAATCCACTTGAGAAAAGAAAAAAACTACGATAGTCAATATTCTGGAAACAATGTTTATATATAGATATTTGGCCACCACAGGCGGATCAGATTTGCTGTGAACAATCTGGGTAATTTCTTGTCCAGTTCTGATTTTTTTATATTCTTTAAAATGTTTATATGTGGGGACTTTCTCTCTGTAAGAAAAACCACAAGAGAACCGCACAGGTCCAAATCTAGGACCCAATAATATTTTAAGAATGTTTCTGGAGCTATTCAGACCGCTAGATCGCAGGGTTGATCGCCTAGATGTAGAAAAAACAAACATTTTAACAATGATATCATTATTATATTCTACACTCGTTAGGTAAGACCTCTAGATCACTCCGGTATTAAATTATATTTAAAACCCACAAAACTCTAGTAATTCACAAAATTACGGATGATGAATAAAAGTATATTTATCTCTAATTATCAGTCGCCTAGCGTATATTAATTAATTTAAAGCGTCTCTTACTGGGGGAATAACAAGAAATTAAATTTACGTATTACATCTGGAACTATTTAATATGCTTATTTAATAAACACAGAAATCCCAGTGAAAACATTAACACGTTAAGGCACTCAAAATTCTAATATATATATATATATGATTACCGCCACACTAGGAAAATGACACTCTCCGTGAATCTAAAAAGAATTATCTTTATATAAAACTCCAAGATTCGCGCTAGAAGATATCACCAATTCCTGGGGCCAGACTGATAAAGAGTTTTTCAAAAACTGCGTTAATATACTGAATCGGCCCATGTTCCCATGACTGGCAAACGCACCTGCGAAATCTTCGTCCATTCTATTATCAGGTGTTAAACAGAGGTTTCAAACCTCGGCTTGACATCGCAACCTGATCTCTGGTGGTCTGCCTCTCTGTGGGAATGTCAGTAAGAGATACCGAAATAGTTTTATTTTAATCGCCCTCGAGAGAAGACAACAAAAGGGCGGATGTCCAGATAACTTATGGCATACCAAACCAGCAATCGTGGGAATGACTCGAGTTGTTTAGTAGTAAGAGAGAAAAGGGGGACTGAAGGATTAAAGAAAGAGAGGTCCGATTTTCATACGTCACAGTACTACACTCGAACTATAAGGAGAGGTAGACTCACTGATAATTTCTGCTTGACGCAGCTTGTCTATCTCTCCGCGTAGTGCATCAGCTTTAGCGTACGGAATGGGGTAAACTCTGGTTCGAACAGGGGTTTCGTTGGTCAGTTTCATATCGAATTCTATGAGATTTGTTCGACCAGGTACATCCGTCAAGACTGCAGTGTACTGTTTCAGTAGCGCCCTGGTTTCTGTCTGTTGAGCTTCCGAGAGATTTTCGCCGAATTTGACATCTTTGAAAGATTCCGTTTGTTGCAATGGATACTCCATGCAACTATCGTCATCTTCCTCATCTTCCGTCGCTATGGCGACCGCCAGGAGATGTTCGGAGGACGGCACCGGTCTTTCCAAGTATTTCTTTAGCAGATTTACGTGGTAGACCTTCTCCTTTCCTTTAATAAAGATCTTGTAGTTAGTGCGGGAGATCTTTTTAAGGACGGTAAACGGCCCTTGCCATCCGATGCGAAGTTTGTTGTTTCCGGTTGGAAGTAGCAACAAAACTTTCTCCCCTGGTTGGAGTTCTCTCTCTTTCGCTGCTTTATTGTATCGTTGAGCGTGCTTTGCGCGTGCTTTCATAAGGTTGGTTGTTGCTAGGTCCCATCCTAGTTGTAACCTTTCCTTGAGCTCTGATACATATTTGCTTGCTGAGACGACTGTCTCGTCAGCCTTATGGTCTGTCAGGGACCGAAGTAAGGCTTCTAGCGGCCCCTTAATAGGTCTGCCGAATAAAAGTGTAGCTGGTGGAAATCCTGTAGATGTCTGGGGAACCTCCCTGTAGGCGAATAAGGCTGCAGGAATGAAAAGGTCCCAATCTTCAGGTTTCTCTTGTCCCAGCTTACGTAACATCATGGTGAGGCTGCCGTTGAAGCGCTCCACAAGCCCATTTCCGGCCGGATGGTAGGGACTTGTGTGGATATGTTTGGCCCTCAAGATCTTAAAGATCTCCTCCATTAACAGGCTACGGAATTGGGATCCGTTATCCGTCAAAACTTGTTGAGGGAATCCCAACCGTGTAAAGATTTGCACGAGGGCTTCTGCGACATGCTTGGAATCCGTGCATGTTAGCGGTATAGCTTCTGCCCACATAGTGCATGTGTCGACTAAGGTCAGGATAAACCTGTTCCTTCTTTTGGTCCTTTCCAGGGGTCCAATGATGTCGACAGCAACCCGTTCAAATGGAGTCCCCACAATTGGCATTTGCCCCATGGGTACTGGGGGTGTGTAGTGAAATCTGTGAGAACTAACGCTAAATTCCACAGCACGTTCAATTTGCATACCGAAGTAAGGGCCTAAACGATTTGCCGCGGTTTAACATTAATACCATGACGGGCGTTCGAAAGACCCCCTTTTTCTCGACCCGCGTTCTGGACATATATTCACACGCTGGTTTTAGCAGACGATATATATACACACACGCAATGTGACGTGGCGCCGTAAGGTTAACGTCCGATAAGGTAGTTTAAAATAAAAAGAAAAATTAAGGTTAATGTCCGATAAGGAGTGTCACGGTTCGTGTTTACCAATTTAAAATTGAAGCATTGTAGGAAATAAAAAGATACTAGGAATTGGAAAGACATACAAGAATAAATATGTACTGACTGTGTAATAGATAACAGCAGAATTAATAAGTATGTATGAGTATTTAAAACTATTAAGAAATAAAGAAGTTGGACAGAAGACAGATAGACTTGAAAATCTTTCTCAGTTTCGCCCGTAGGTAGGTGGGGTAAACGTAGGTAGGTGGGGTAAACGGGGAAGGAGTCCTTAATTTGAATATTTGAGGTCAGTTTTATTTGAAAAGGAACGCTATTCATTAAACAGTCTCTGATTGGCTGTAGTGTACTAGACTAAACGGTTGTATAAAACCAATTAGTAGTTGGTATTCGGGGCCACTTGTTAACTAAAATTGATACACTAAAGAAGTTGTTGTTATAGACAAGGCCAGAGTACTGTCTTGGTTGCTAATTCTGCATAGCAGCTATCTGGATTTGTTACCATATATCGCCATATTCAACAACTTGGTGTATAAAATTTCTTTGATTGCGGTAAATATGATTTATATTAACATTTATATTGTCATTTGTATCATGTATGCATTATCGACTCTGTATGAACCTAAAAGGGGACACATTTATCTGGAGGGAAGCTAACATCAAAACTCTGTGTTGTTTCACAGCGTTGTTAGGAAACAGTATTAACCTGGTGTAGAAAAGCCAGGCAGGCTCTCTGCCATATGGGGAGAAAAGAAAATATTTATGATGAAAAGAAAAAGTTGTGTTATGACATAAGACCAGGAAGATTACTGGCCGTCTTCTTCAGCAAGTCACCGTGATTGTACATGACTTGATAGTATTAATGTAAAAGGTTTCCTTTATCAAGGAAATGTCAAACGGGGTTTGAAAGTTATTTATCCAGAAGGGGGTACCAACCAAATTGAGAACGTTAACTAATTGTTTAGTTACCATACTGATGTCTGATGATATTGCCATGTTAGAATAATGAAAGAGAGAGATTATTAGATGCTGAGTGGGACACATTTGTATTGTTCCAGAGTTTCATCTACGAGTGAAAGTGAGCCCAGGTGACCTAACACCTGTCCTTAAGTTCTGCAGTGAGGCCTAAATACTGAGTGTCTACACAGTGATTTACCTATAGAAGCAGAATCGTGTCTTGGCAGTGGAGACTGGCGTTTTAAACATACTTCAAACAGCCTGGTTCCAGAGACCTCAGATAAGAATTGTCTGGGAAATTGATATCACAAACAATCCACTCTCTCAATTTCACAAAAGTTAGGGTATCAGACAGTGAGGAACAAAAACGTTCAATAAACTTGTACCCTTTTCTAGGAGCAAGAAATACTTGACATTTTACCAGCTTGAGACATATAAGTAATTGTGGGATAACACCGACCCAATGACAGTTGTAAAATAATAGGTTGTAAATAATTTCATTATCATGTTGAGTAGATTATTCCTGTGTCAGAAGAATAACTAGATACAGGAAAATAAATTGAAAAATAATAATTTACATTCAAAACTTTACCCAGTGACTTGTTTAATCATTGTTTATTAGTAATAGGTGTAGTTGTTGTCCTGTTCATACACTTCATTACATCGCATATACCCTAGACACTTGCTAGACAACATACACACACCAATACACTTCAGTAGGGGAAGATATATAATTGGGTGAGGTCGTGGTGGAAGCAGACAGGTACCCTGTAAACTTATTTATATTTTATAAACCTCAGGGACTTGCATAGCTGACCTCACACCAGATACCATTAATATAATATTGAAACCAATAATAACAATTAATTCACCACAGGGTGTCAAGTGCTTGGGTGCTACCCGTTGGCACTGGGCGCAGGATTTCACATACCTGATAATGTCAGAGTTCATTCCTGGCCACCAATAGTGGGTTTGTATTCGCTGAATAGTGGCGTTTTGTCCCATATGTCCGCTAAAGGGAAGAGAGTGCCCCATTTCTAAGATTTGGTTTCTGTACTGTTTCGGTACTAGGAGCTGGTTATGCCCTTGATCAGGTTTGCCCGTTCTGCGATACAGTACACCATCCTTAGAGAAGATGTCTCCGTTGTGTCTGGGGTCCTTAGCCATGGGCAGTTTCCTAAAGCAGGGCTCCAAGGTAGGGTCCTTTTGTTGCGCCTCCTTTAGTTCCATATGTAACAAATTTGGCGCAGGCTCCCGTTCCTTCTGGGCTTGCCCTCTTGTGGTTACTGCTGCCACAATCGGCTCCTTTGGTCTCCCAATAAACACATATCTACATCCCAGGATAACTGGGTAGATAGGATCATCCATAATGGCCGCTTTAATAACACCTCAGACAAAATCAGAGTGTATTTCTACCAGTGCGATAGGAAGCGTCCTGGGTGCATCACTCTTGAAAACTCCACTAAGTTTGACGGTGTCTTCTGTCTCTTGACCGGGTTTGACCAGGTGCCTTGCGACTATACAGTCAAAGGATAAACCCGTGTCAAAAAGACAAGATGTTGAAATCCCGTTCAAAATAACAGTTCCTCGCGTTGAGGGCCTCTCCCCTTCAGGTTGAGAATCACTGACATTGATTCTTCCTTGCGAGGCTGTTTGCAAGCATCCGATGCGATTTGGCCCGGTGTGCTTGCCCTGATCAGATGTCCCGTGCGCAGGGGTTTTCCCTTTGTCACCCTGTCCTTTCTGGCCGCGCTGCCACGTAGGACGGTGGGGTTGATCAGGATTGTTGTGGGTGGGATATCTGGTTTTGAAGAATTTCGATTTTTCCTGTGGAAGATGTTGGGGTACGGCTTCTCGTTGGTTATGGTGATGGGAAGAATGGGAAGACTGCTCTAGATTATTTTTTCGAGCGGGCTCATCTGTCGGTTTGCGTTTGGTGCTGGGAAGCTCGGCCATAGCATTTATGTACCGTTCAGACTTACTGAGAATGTCATCTAACTTGACTGCGCCTTGTTCAGCCAGGAATCTACGGGTTTCACTTGACAAAGTGGTTTTTATTTGTTCTATAAGAACGAACTCCTCAAGACCTTCGTAGGTGAGAGGGAGCTCGGAAAACTCCATGCACTTTGTCAAATATCCCTTCAGCCGTGAAGAAAAGTGGTGAAATGTTTCAGTGCTCTCCTTTCTGCTGTTTCTGAACATTTGTAGAATCTTACGAGCGTTCATTTCGAAACGCTCCAGTAAAGCCTTCTTTAGCATGTCGTAGTTGTCTTGACTGCTTCCCAGTTTCACGTAGACTTCATAAGCACTACCTTTCAAAGCCTGCGAAAGCTTTAAGCACCACCGGGAACTCTCTAACCCGTACAGATTTGCCATTCTCTCAAATTTTTCTAGAAACGAGTCAATTTTCTCATTGGGGCTTGGGAAGGGTTCCAGGGCGAAAGACATAGCTGTGAGTTGGGGAGAATGAGTGCTGGAGTGATCAGTTAACGATGAATGGGGAGATGACGGCTCTCCATTGCTGGAAGTAGAGGCAGCCCCACGACTTTGGACTTCTAGAGCCTTAAGCGCCAACTCGTGCTGTCTCTCCTTCTCTCGTTCCTCGTATTGTCTCTCCTTCTCTCTTTCGTTTGCCCTGCGAGCTTCCATCTCTGCCTCAATTTTCTTCTGCTCTATAGAGATTGACGCTCTTCCGCTTCTTTCCTCTCCACTTTATCTTCCTTCTCTCTAGCTTCTGCTACTTTCTGCTCCACGTCATATTGGTCAAATTCTGTGTTGACGAACGCGGTCACTTCGTCTCCGTGCAATCCTGTCTCCTTTGCTTCCTCTCTCAGCATAGTCCTAAGTTTTACACGCTAAGCCATGTTAGAGAACTGAATGCCACTCACCCGAGGAAAAAAGAAGGAAAGAAGGAGAAAAACTATATCCTTAGCCGCTTACGAGAAAAACCAACAAAGATGTTATTCTTTACCCTGAGATACCTCCTCCTGTTATCAGTTTACTAATCTATCGCTGTTATCTCTGGCACTTAGGCTCCTAATACAGACGACTTAATCCAAAAGTGGTAGATCAGATAACCTGGAAAAACTACTATTACTAACGGTGGAGAAAAAATTATTTTTATTTAAAAACAATTTAAGGAGAAAAAAAAATTTCCTTAAAAAAATTAAACTCCACCCCAAAACTCGCCCACTGAAGTCAGTTAAGAGAAGGGACGTTATTAACTTGACTAAAAGTCAGAACAAGCCGTCCTTTGCTTAGCTCAACTCTGCTGCTTCAAAAAAAAAACCCTAGTGATTGATAAACAATCACGCGAAATAGCGGTCTGTTACAAAATTACCAAATATCATATATTCAACAAAGATTATTATCAAAACAAGTTTCCCGTAACTATTGCTGTGGAAAGAAACAAATCCTATATGTGTGTATGGTCCAACACCCAGTAACTAAGAGCGTTGTCTAGGGGGTAATTATTTATTCCTTAAATCACAAGACAAACTCACAACACACTCTATCTAGATGAAACTTCTGATACAGTATCAGACTTTAGACATTTATCTAGACTCAAACTTGGATCTTAATCTCGCGACGAGCCAACCATTTATGTCCTAGATTTTATTGAGATAGGTTTAAGATGTTTAAGGTCCCGTCTGAGCAGAGGTGATAATGGTAAACTATGTGAGAATAAGGGGTAAGAAATAGCTTTATTTCACAAGGGGGGTGAGAGTGTAAGAGAAAAGGACAGTCTCTGGATTGAGTAATTGCTCTAACCCCAGCCTATCTCACGACAATATTTAACTAGACTCCCTTTCTCTCCTGGTACATATATATCAGTTACACTTCACTTACATATACACAATTCTGTGACATAATACCTACAGACGTGAACCAAGCTATGGATAACATATACTGGGCAGGGGTTTGACCAACACGATAACTTAGGTTTTTTATGTTTATTATCTTAAAGAAATTCACATACAACAATATTATCTATCAGAAGGTATAGTTTACAGACGTAAAAAATGCAAGAAAATGTATTAACCCAATAGGCTCTCCTCTACTGTAAAGGAATCCCAAAGTAGATCCTGACAGAGGTAATTAACCCAAAAGATTACAGTTAATAATAATATATATATATAGGGATAGACGATAAAGTAAAAGAACCAAGTCTCTAGTTAATCTATCCTGAAACAAAGAAGACAAGAAAATGATATAACAGTATTTGCGAACCCGAAAAGACTGAAGTGAGTATAATGATTATACAAAATATGAAATATTCATTTCTCTTTCTTACAGTCTGTCAGTCTGTGGCCACAAGTATTCAGCAATCACACTTACCTACTACTCTTTAACACATCTGTGTATCTTTGACATATTTCAGGGTGGTGATAGCCTTGGATAGCCAAGGGACCCCAGTTCCTCCAAGAATGATTAATTTTTCCTAATGGGGAACGTCCGCTTAAAAAATGCTAATATTATGTGTCAAAAAGTTCACGTCAGGTAATGCAGGTAAATATATATTGCGATCAAAAAATGTTCACCATGGGCAGCACACAGATAACCGATATTTAAGGAAAATGTCTGGTGGGTACACTGTTAGAAAACCAGTAAGGATAAGCAAAGGATCTCCTATCTGTTTTTTATCTCTCACTCTGGGGTTGGGTGCCGGTTATGGACCCAAGTATTCTTTTTTCTGGATAAATCCACTTGAGAAAAGAAAAAAAGGCACTCCTCCGAATTCCGGTCCCAAATTACTCAATAAGGTTTGTGTTAGAAAATATCCCTTACAGGGCCTCATTTTGACTTATAATTTAAAAAAAATATATATACGAGTAGAAATGAATGGGAAACTACTCTTGAAACACAGAAATTGCCAAAAGGGAACTTTTGGCGCCCGGTGAAGTGAAGCGAAGTCAATACGTATTAATAATCTTAGAAGGTTATATGTTGAAATTTTCGCACAAAAGTTGTAAATACTGTCCGAAAACATGTTTGTAACTGTAGCGCCACTCTGCTAAATAAGAATGAAACTTTCCACGACTAGTGCCGCCTTCGTAACGTGGTTTTCTCTTCGCTTGCATCCATACACCTTCAATAGTTTGGGTGTGAATTTCACTGTGTACAGGGTCAACGAAATTATTAGCATGAACAACAAGGTTGCTACTCAAGTTCTAGAGATAAACACAGATTTTCTTCTTAAAAAAACCCAGAAATACCCAGATTATTTTATGCCTCAAATACACTGGATAGACGATGCTTACACAATCTTTTAGTGCAACTTTAGCACAAATAAGCTGTGCGATTCCAATTTTTATTTATTTCTTCATTTTTATTTTTTATTACCAAAAATTCACAATTATATTAAAATGATTTAATTAACACCCTAATATATGAACTCTTCAAAATGAGATATTTTAACAGTAACATACTTACAGTAGTTACATTAACAAAATGTTCCTCAAATCAAATATAAAATGTTAGTTGTAACTTGTTACAGTTGAAAATTGTCACTTGTCAGCGACTCGGCATCCATGTCGACAACTTCTCCTTCGTCAAGATCATATGCATGAATTGACAACGTGAAATTTTGATTGTGGTTCCAAAATCTTTGCATATCTCTGCCGATAACGTCCTTCACGCACATCTTCAACCACGCTTTTACTAGGATTAAACTTATGACTTCTTCTTCTTCGTTCACCCTCAGATGTCAACTTGAATAAGTTCAAAGACCCTCAGATGTCAACTTGAATAAGTTCAAAGAAAGCAGTGGTCAGCCTGAGGCTGTTGATATCTCCGTAGATTTTCTCCAGGAATGGTACTGGTGATGGCCATATGCATTTTCTCTGTTCCTCATATGTTGGGCGCACCTTTGAAGCAGATGTTCGGCAGTCATTTTATCGGTGCCACAGTCACACTCATCAGTAGTTCCTATCTTTAATTTGTTGAATAGATGGTATCTCAATCTGTTATGACCTGTGCGAAGTCTGAAGATTACCCCTTGTTCACTTCTGCTGAGCTGGTAATACGGATCATTTTTTGTGTGGCCTGGATGGTCTTCTTCCCACTTGTGCCTGTACCTGCGCTTGATAAAACTCTTGGACTCCTCGTAGGTTATATTTCTGTCAAGTTGAAGTTTTCCCCCTTCCTTTGCCAATCTGTCAGCCTCTTCATTTCCAGGGATGTTGCAGTGAGAGAGGATCCACTGTATCACGACTCTTTCTTTTGTATTGATGACATAGTCTGTGAAGTGTTACTCTTAGGTCATCCAGTTCAGCATTACTTTTACTTTTCAGCGTTGTAATCACTGAGAAGATAGCTACTGGTCTCTCTGAGCTTTCTTCTGTCATTAGAATTTCTGATGCAGTTTTTAAGGCCTCTGCCTCTGCTGTGAAGTTACTTGAAAATTTCCCTGTTGCGAGTGCTATCTTTTTTGTGTGTGCCATTGCTTAAGCTCAGGAAGACTCCTCCACCCCCATCTTCTGTTGCATTAGTTGCTGATCCATCTGTGTATGCATGAAACTTATGACAAACTCCAACTTTGGCAACTGCTTGCTTGGCTAGTATTCGATTGGAAACTGTTTCACACAAAAGCTTGTTGGTTTGTTTAGTTTTAACTAAGTTAACCTTCGAAAACACACTTTCGACGTATGCTGAGGAGTGAGATAGTGCCATAAGCGTGCAAATGAGGTCAGCCAAAACATACAATTTCTTCTGTTTATTAACATCTGTTACTTGTTGGCGTAGGGCATGGCGCCAGGGGCTACTTCCGACAGTGGGAGAGGTTCTAGGATCTCACTGGACAGCTACCGCCCGCTTCAAACTGGGCAGCCCCCAGTCAATAAGGTGTTGTCCCGCCACTGTCTGCTTTCCCCATTGGGTGCATGGGGATTAGGGTCAAACCCGAACTGCGGACTGAAAATTTTGCACCAAGCAAATATCGAAAAAATAGAAATAAGCAAACTCTCAGATTGGGATGCTGGAACGTCCGGACTATGTTGACTGGACTATCCGAAAACCTACAGGATGTAAACGATGTAAGGAAGACAGCCATAATTAATGATGAGCTTAAACGACTTCAGGTGGATATAGCTGCACTTCAGGAAACGCGCCTGGCGGGCTCTGGAATGGTGAGCGAGAAGGACTACACATTTTATTGGCAAGGGAAAGATCTTAATAAAGCTAGAGAACACGGAGTAGGTTTTGCGGTCAAAAAATCGCTAACTAACATGGTTGAACCAGGCGAGAATGGATCAGAACGCCTGTTAACGCTCCGCCTGCAAACTAGCACAGGTCCCATCACCCTTGTCAGTGTGTATGCTCCTACTCTGTACTCTGCCTCAGAAGCTAAAGATGAGTTCTAAAAGAATCTAGCAGCAGTAATCAAAAGCATACCTAGGCAAGAACAGCTTGTTCTCCTTGGTGACTTTAACGCTAGAGTGGGTGCCGATAATGTTTCATGGCCTTCATGTCTGGGCAGGTTTGGTATTGGCAAGATGAATGAAAATGGACAACGGCTCTTAGAGTTGTGCGTCCACCATGATCTCTGCGTGACCAACACCTACTTTGAGACAAAACCCCAGCATAAGGTGTCATGGAGACACCCACGATCCAAGCAATGGCACCAACTTGACCTGATTCTCGTCAGAAGGCCACTCCTCAGGTCTGTGCTCTCCACGCGCTCGTACCATAGTGCAGACTGTGACACAGATCACTCCTTGGTTTGCTGCAAAATCAGAGCACAACCAAGAAAACTCTATCGTGTCAGACATGAAGGGAAACCACGCATTGATACCAGCAAGATGTCAGACCCTTTCATGATCGCTCAATTCACTGCGACCTTCAAGAAAGTGCTCAGTAGCCCTCAGCATGGTGATACTATTACAGAGAACTGGGAGCATCTACGGAACACCATTCAAAGTACTGCACTTGCCACCTTTGGTAAGAAAACAGCAAAGTCAAATGACTGGTTTGACGCTTCATCAGATGTGATGGCACCTGTTATTGAAGCTAAGCGCAGTGCTATGAATGAATACAAACGTTCACCGAGTGCCAGAACCCTACAGATCCTGAGGGCTACGAGAAGCAAAGTTCAACAAACTGCTCGACGCTGTGCAAATGACTATTGGCTCCAGCTCAGTGAGAGCATCCAGATCGCAGCGCAAACAGGCAACATTAGACAAATGTATGACGGTATAAAGAAAGCACTTGGCCCCCATAAAAGTAAGACGGCACCGCTAAAAACCATCAGCGGAGAGAAGCTAACCGATTGTAGCGAAATGGTTTTTGTTTGTTTTAGAGGGAGAAAGTGTATGTATGACAGACTTGATGGAAGAATAAAAGATAATCTCTAGAGGAAACTCTTCCAGACCGCAAGTTGAATGCACAGTCTCTCCTCGGGAATTAGTCCACTCAAAAAAACTTTCTAAGAGAATTCTGGTGAAACTAAACAGGATATTCTCTAGGCGATAAATTCTATATCCGATATCCTACAAAGGACTATGTATAGTACATATAGATGGATAAGAGATTTGGTGCCCAGCCACATTAAAAATATCCCGACCCAATAGTGTTATAATTATGGCTCTGCCCCCAGGGTGTAGATTTATGTTATTAAAACTATACAACCCAATTAAATATTACAAAGAAAATAACAACAGATTCGGTTATGTAAAGTTTACAAAAATGAAAATAGAATCTCACAATATATTCAAATATACAACTAAATGTTCCCTAATCTATGAATGGTTCTGAACCATGTTAGAATTAATTTGTAATCATAGGACAATAGGAATATTCTGTAGTGGTTCTGCTGGCAGGTTCAGATACTCATCTCAAATGCTGATGCAGTCTTGTTGCCAGGGGTTCAATATGTCAAAGCACTCCAGGTCCAGCAAGGTCTTTTTAGGGTTTCGGAGGATGGCAAGTTGCTTTCTCCGTCTTGACTCAGGGCGCATCACCAGCTGGGATGGATTAAGTCTGCCCTTGAGAACACTGCTTATGGTTTAGTCTTCTGGTATGACAACCTGATATGACTGGATTGACAAACAATTGAAGCGCCATTAGTAATCTTGCCAGAGAAGTCATTTCCCATATCTGCTGGGCGCTAATCGTCCATCAGAAATCTAACAAACATTCATAGCTAACATCAATAACAAATTGCTATTTATATCTAGGAAATACTATAGCATAACTGATGTTATAAGCAAACAGGTGGATCTCAACCTATATCCGGCTTACAGCTTGTCTATCGCAGTGATTTTCAACATATGGGCTGTTAGCTTCACCAACTGTGAAGTTTGGGCTGTGGTCATCAAAAGTTTGAGAACCACTGGTCTACATTGTGCCCATAGAGCAGTAAATTCAATGTGGAGTCACTGTCAACAATGATTTTAGAACCACTGGGTAATAGTTTTCTATTCTGCTGTAACATGTTGGGGTGTCATTGCTGCCAAGGTTTGAGAACCACTGAATTACAAGTCAGTCAACATATTCATTTATAAAGATGGCTACAGTGCTGTTGCCCATCCTTACATAGTTCTATGTTTATGTGATAGGCATTCATATACCTTGATAATACCATCATAACACAGGATACATGCACATTAACACATTAAAATATAATAAGGATATTTGCAGAAATCAGTTCTGGATTAAAATATGACAAGGATAATCATGGCTGAAATCATACAGTAGAATTAGTAGAAATCATTCAGTATAAAACAGGACAAGGGTAGTTCATACATGAAACTTTCAGTATACATAACGTTGTTGTCTCCTGTACAAAATCAAGGATATTAATTTCTGTCACAGTGAAAAACAAAAGATACTGACATGATATGTTGTAGATAAACATATGATTAATTCATGTTATTCATATAACAATATTAGATCACTTACTCGCTGCGCTCATAACCACTGCTGTTTAAAATGACTGGTATTTCTTAACCAGACTATCTTGTCCAGGCCGGTCGCTGCCTAGCGAGAGAATGGGCTTACCAGACTATGCCTTGAAAATCGCGCCTAATTTCTCCAGGTTTCAGTTTGGTTGCTGAGGTCAAAGGTCAAAAGACAATATACGGCTCCTATCCATTGGCTAAACTGTAATTATTCAGGGCACGGTTTAAAAGTTCACAGCGGTAAAAGGTCACAGTGATTTTGCCAGTCAAACGTAGAACAAAGGAATTTATTTCCCGAAGCAAAATGGGAGATCTCCTGATGTGTATTTACGGGAGGTAGATATTCTAGAGAATTTAGAGAGAAGGAATGTTTTTGGTATGAGAAAAGATTGACAGAGAGAAAAGAAGGCGAAGACACTTCGTGACACCGATAAGGGTAAGCAGATGGAGAGGTGGGTCGAGCACTACTCTGAGCTTTACGCTAGAGACAATACCGTTACGCCTGCAGCCCTTGATGCTGTCAATAGTCTGCCAACTATGGAGGAGCTGGATGCCGAACCAACATTAGAGGAACTCAGTAAGGCCATTGATAGCTTGGCCTCTGGCAAAGCACCAGGCAGTGATGGGATTCCTCCTGATTTAATCAAATGCTGTAAGAGCACGCTATTACATCCACTGCATAGGATGCTGTGCCAGTGCTGGGAAGAGACAACTATTCCTCAAGGCATGCGAGATGCCAAGATTGTAACACTGTATAAAAATAAAGGAGACAGAAGTGATTGCAATAACTACAGAGGCATCTCTCTTCTTAGTATTGTTGGTAAGGTTTTTGCCAAAGTCATCTTAATGCGACTACACAAGTTAGCTGAGCGCATATATCCAGAGTCACAGTGTGGATTCCGAGCTGGCAGATCAACAACAGACAAGAGAGCAGAAAAGACCATTATATATCGCCTTTATAGACCTCACAAAAGCATTCGACCTGGTTAGTAGGGATGGACTCTTTAAAATCCTCCTGAAAATAGGCTGCCCTTCTAAAATGCTGGAAATGATAAAGTCATTCCATGACGACATGAAGGGAACAGTCCAATATGCTGGAAGCACGTCACAGCCCTTTGATATACGAAGTGGCGTTAAACAAGGCTGTGTTCTGGCTCCGACCCTCTTCGGAATCTTCTTTGCCTTACTCTTGAAACATGCATTCAGAGATGCAACTGAAGGAATATGCCTTCACACTAGGTCAGATGGCCGTCTGTTTAATCTTTCAAGGCTGAAGGCAAAAACAAAAATCAGAAGGGTCACTATAAGAGACTTGTTGTTCGCTGATGATGCTGCAGTCGTCACTCAAAGCCAACAGGAGCTTCAGAGCTTGATGAATCGCTTCACTAAAGCATGCAAGGACTTTGGCCTCACAATAAGTCTAAAGAAAACGAATGTGCTGAGTCAGGATGTGGGTGCTGCACCAGTTATCACTATCGATAACTATGAATTGGCAGTGGTGCACCACTTCACATACCTAGGGTCTACCATCAATGACAAACTCTCACTGGATACAGAAATCGACAGCCGCATTGGCAAAGCTGCAGCTACCTTTGCCCGCCTCACATCGCGTGTTTGGGGAAACTCTAAACTCACAATGAAGACCAAAGCTGCGGTATATAATGCCTGCGTCACCAGCACACTCCTATATGGCAGCGAGACCTGGACGACCTATGCTAAGCAAGAAAGAAGGCTCAATACCTTCCATTTGCGGTGTCTACGCCGCATCCTCGGCATCTCGTGGAAAGATAAAGTGACAAATGTCGAGGTGTTGTCACGTGCTGGCCTTCAAAGTATGTATACGCTGCTTAGACAGCGCAGACTTCGCTGGCTTGGCCATGTTCGCCGCATGGAAGATGGTCGCATCCCAAAAGATATCTTCTACGGACAATTAGCAGATGGCAAGAGAACAGTTGGGCGACCACAGCTGAGGTTCAAAGATGTGTGCAAGAGAGATATGAGGGCACTGGACATGGATCCAGCTACATGGGAGGATGAAGCTGCCGATCGCACAAAGTGGCGATGCTATTTACGGCACCACCTCAGATTGGGCGAAGAAAGGCTCACACAAGAAGCAGAGGTGAGGAGAAAACGTCGAAAGGAGCACCAGGAAAATAAGCAGTTGAGGGCTGTCACCTCAGGGGCGCATTCCCATAGTCAGTTATGACTGAAGGGGCTATTATACTTGTTGCAGTCCAGCCAGAATGCGGACGGATCCTCATCCACCAGATGTCCAAGATCTTTTCGGTACGATGCCAGTTCTCGCCCTTGATCAGACAAACGATCAATGCTCTCTTCTTCTTCTTCATCCTGAAAAGGACACTGTTTGCGTTGTGTCCGTTTACAGCAAAGCTGCGATATTTGCGCCTTTCGGCCGACACATCCGATTTCAGCACGGCATTTTTGGGATCGAATTAGCCTTCCCTTTTCGATCCCTACTCACTCAGCCAGACTGCAGTGATGCAGCCTGTTCCCAGGACCACCACTTGGAGGTGGAGTAGGGTCTTGGTCAGCTCTGGTTCGCTGACCCTGACGCAAGCAGTCTAGCTATCAGGCTCTCTTCTGAAACAACTGTTGGGACCTGCGCTGCTAATGGAATGACAGAAGGTTTGTTGATCTCGAGAGCACGCTTTGGATCCAACAGCTGATGTAAACGTGTCAAAAAACAACGTCATTGATGTGGTTAAAAACAAGAATTAAATTTAAGTGGAATAAAAAATATATAGCACATAATTGTTTACATTTAATTATAATAATATAAATATAATGTATAATGCTCAGTGCCCAGAATATACATACATTGTAAATGTCAATTGTCAAATATACCCAGATTAATGCAGATTTGGAAAACAAATACCCAGATACCCAGACGGAAGCCAAAAAAACCCAGATCTAGTAAAAAAAAATACCCAGCTGTGGCAACACTGATGAACAACAACCGTATGATCATAGATGCCATGGTTTAGTCGACCAACGTTGTTGTAGCCTCGCCAAGCATCGGTGACAATTGTGGTTCCTGGTAAGCCATGATTACATATAATGCGTTCCAGTGTTGCCGCATCTCGCCTTGCCACAACCTCCAACCAGCAACGACCACTACCGCGTTCAACCAGTCCAACAACCCATTGACCACGGCGAAATCGACCACGATGGTACTTGCGGTGGAAAAAGTAGCTCTCGTCAACTTCAACGAACACTGACTGTCCATTAGCATCAAATCCTCCCAGCTGAGGGTTGTTGAGCAGCAGCCAGTTGTAACATTCTAAACGAAAATAGTTATTGTAATTAACAATAGTGTCATAACTTGTCATCCTCTCGAAAAACATCACATGTTTCGACTTCACCTCGAACAGCCAGTAAAACATTATCATCACAATTTTTTCCTTTGCCAGTTCACAATTGGCAAAGAACGAACCTGTCCGTACACTGCAACGACAATTACGGCACCGCCAAGAGAATCTGTCAGAACATTCCAAACGAGAAACTAAAGACATCAGACGTCCGCAAGAAGAACAGTTTACGGCGTTTCTTATTAATCGGTGTGTAGCAAGCCACTGTAACCATTGGAGTTTGTTGTTCATTAATGTATACAAGTCACTAGGTCTGACATCTACAGCTGTTGTTGAACTGGTAGAACATCGTTGCTGATCTGTGTCGGAGCTGATGGTCTACCTGGCATTATTAATATTTTTATCTCAAATGCACACATTCGCAAGGAAAAATTATCAATTTATTCACAACTTTGGAAGAAAAGAAATGGTCGACTTCACTCACTGTATCGGAATATCGAAATGATTAGCGGGAAAAAACTTGTAATTTTATTTTATTTTACTTTTTTTTATGTAAAACTTTTGCCTCGTTTTGGCGAGGCGCGTCCCGTTCAACCTAGTCGGTTATATTAGGGCGCATGTCCAAATATAAAAGACCCTTAAGTCTGAGATTAAACAGTAAATTTTTTTCCCCATTTTATGTCGCCCCTGAACCGGCATTACCAAATGAGGCCCTGTAAGGGATATTTTGTAACACAAAAATATTGAGTCATTTGGGACCGGTTTTATATATATAGATATTTGGCCACCACAGGCGGATCAGATTTGCTGTGAACAATCTGGGTAATTTCTTGTCCAGTTCTGATTTTTATATTCTTTAAAATGTTTATATGTGGGGACTTTCTCTCTGTAAGAAAAACCACAAGAGAACCGCACAGGTCCAAATCTAGGACCCAGTAATATTTTAAGAATGTTTCTGGAGCTATTCAGACCGCTAGATCGCAGGGTTGATCGCCTAGATGTAGAAAAAACAAACATTTTAACAATGATATCATTATTATATTCTACACTCGTTAGGTAAGACCTCTAGATCACTCCGGTATTAAATTATATTTAAAACCCACAAAACTCTAGTAATTCACAAAATTACGGATGATGAATAAAAGTATATTTATCTCTAATTATCAGTCGCCTAGCGTATATTAATTAATTTAAAGCGTCTCTTACTGGGGGAATAGCAAGAAATTAAATTTACGTATTACATCTGGAACTATTTAATATGCTTATTTAATAAACACAGAAATCCCAGTGAAAACATTAACACGTTAAGGCACTCAAAATTCTAATATATATATATGATTACCGCCACACTAGGAAAATGACACTCTCCGTGAATCTAAAAAGAATTATCTTTATATAAAACTCCAAGATTCGCGCTAGAAGATATCACCAATTCCTGGGGCCAGACTGATAAAGAGTTTTTCAAAAACTGCGTTAATATACTGAATCGGCCCATGTTCCCATGACTGGCAAACGCACCTGCGAAATCTTCGTCCATTCTATTATCAAGTGTTAAACAGAGGTTTCAAAACTCGGCTTGACATCGCAACCTGATCTCTGGTGGTCTGCCTCTCTGTGGGAATGTCAGTAAGAGATACCGAAATAGTTTTATTTTAATCGCCCTCGAGAGAAGACAACAAAAGGGCGGATGTCCAGATAACTTATGGCATACCAAACCAGCAATCGTGGGAATGACTCGAGTTGTTTAGTAGTAAGAGAGAAAAGGGGGACTGAAGGATTAAAGAAAGAGAGATCCGATTTTCATCAATGCGCCAAATTCAGTACGCACAACAAATGTAGTTCAATACAGCCGGAGAGGAGAAGAGAGCGCACAAATTATGTCACAAGTAGTGTAGTGAAATTGACAGAGATACAACGGTAAAATCCCTCCAAAGATAACATTTAAGGATAAAAACATAATGCGTAGGCTGCGAATAGTACATGATCGCCTAGACCGCGGGTCATCATCCTCCATAATAATTGACTTGCTAAACAGGAGGGGAACGGCGGATCAAAAAGGAAAAAAATATGACTGGAAAGATTGCGTGAGACTAGAAAGGCTAAGGAGCTGCAATTGGGGGGGGAAACGGAGAAAAGTCACGTTTCCCAAGTTGACATAAAAAGTAAGCAACTCGACAGAAGGGACCTTAGATATAATACGCCACAGTCATTTATTGGACGCTTTTGCAATACCAAGCCCTTGATTTGAATTCAGCGGCTAAAACGCAGATGTTAGGAATATTACAAAAATTAAAAAGTACTTTTTTCTTAATATTAATGTTAGGAATATAAAAATTAGCTGGCCGGATGGCCTATTCTGAGCAGTGAACTAATATGTTCTTACTTTTACAGACGGATAGATAATATTGAAGATAATGACAAAAGACAGTGTTGTTCACATCATCGACAGACTGTATTGAATCTAAAAGTGTCGCTAATTGCACAAAAAAACACGACCTCGAAACGCAGGTGTTCAAATCTACGTAGTATGGAAGAGAAGGGATATTTGTGGTGGCTGTGTCTAAAAATAACTTTTAACGACAACATTTTGGAGGGGAGAGAAAGGTTGGTTCAAAAATCGAGTACATTTTGTAGAAACACAAGTAGAGACGGACAGACTAACAGATAACCATCCATACTTGACTGAAGCATGACTGAAATGACTTTATGGTAGGAAATTTGAATTTAAAATAAACCTAGGCAGTGATTGGCCACAGACAATCATATCATTAGCGCTCAGACGCGAAAGTGGGGCCATTCTTCAATAGTTGTTCAGTGATAGACACAGATTTTAAAGTGTGGTGATTTCCATATGAAAGAAAGTGTAAGAAATTTAGGGACGCCATACTATAGCCAGCAGCTCAGCTGAGTTTTGCTAGCAGTTCTGTGTTATTTATTCATAATCTGGTAAGATTGAAATTATTTCCTTATATATTTTGAATATTGTTTCATGTTTGAGTGATTTGATACTGCCATATCGAAATCTAGCCTTACAAACAAGTAGGGATTTGCTCTAGACCCCCCGCCCTAGTCAGGGTCTAGGGACCAACAATGTACATAAACTCCAGCAAGGATTATGCAAGACAGATCAGGTGTTGAGAATAATGAAACATATTACCTATCCTCTTTTAGGGCAGACAACTAATAAATATTTTTCAGAACCTATAGTCTGGGAGGATCTATCTGATGTAAAACCACCATGGTAAATGTGCTGTTTGGTCAGAGAGATCTGACCTGTCTGTATGATGTGGTTGTTGTGTCAGTGTTGTGTCCAGACGTGGGTAAAGAATAGATTTTGACACATGGCCCATACTTTGATTGCAGAGCTGCGAGTTTCTGTTGTCAACCAAGCAGTGACTATTCAGTTGGTGACTTTACTCGAGTGTATCTGTGCAGTACTTGTGACAGAGACCACCATTATTGCCCACCAGCACAGAGAGGTGGGACCACCAGATTTCAGCACCAGAGCTACAACTAAAAGATGAGTGAGCCTCTGGTCTGCTGGACATTCACCAACCCCGTTTAGTTACTAATACCCTCATAAAAATTCCCACCATTTTCTGGACACTGTGTAGTCAATATAGACAGGTGTGATGAGGCCACCCCAACAGCACAAACATTAAATATCCTCCCAAGTAGATGACTACTAGAACATTTTAATAAAACTAACTAGTATAGTACATATATATGTACACTATTGCATTTATGATATAATATTCCATGCATTTCCTTCATAATCTCTAAATCTTTTAAGTTCTGGTCAACCTAAAAAATTGATCCAGAACAAAATAAATGTAATATAATTTTATCAAAAAAATTTACACACGTGAGTTAGTTCAGTGTATTTTAACATTTATTAATATTATTAGTCTTGTTAAATATCTGTGGGTATATCTATAACCTATTACACCACACTACATATCATAACCCTAGACACTTTACGTAGCCACATTCATTAAAAAAAAATTAAGTGTGAGGTCGTAGTGGTAGCAAGAAAGGCCTTCTGACAATTCACAACTACATTTTATCTCAGGAGCCTTCACAGCTGGCCTCATACAGTTACATTTAGTAATATCACCATCATACAATACCATCAACACCACTACAAGTAGTCCTAATCTTTCTTTGTTTCTCCTCAGACCTGTGGCGTACCGAGGGTTTTTAGCGCCCGGGGTGAGTTAAAAAATGCTACCTCGGTCATCACCATTCTTTTAGAATCAAAAGGAAATTTAAAGGACTTATATCAAGCACTGTCATGAATGTAGAATTATATCAGGAATGACAGGGAAAATATAAAATTAAAGAATTAATTAAGCACAGAACAAAATAAATAAAACGCTCTTTCCAATAAGCTTTCTTTTAACAGTAAAAACAGTACACTGTAGATATCTATTTTCGACTACGATTGATCTTTCATACCTTCATTCCTGCAAATTGATCGATTATGTGATCAAAATCAAAATGTAAATAATAGAATCGGCAGAGAAAGACAAGATTCGGGGTGTGTTAATATAACATAAATGTTCGCAGTGAAACCGACTTAGCTTTTTGGCGCTCCCTCCTGCAGCGCCTGGGGCGGCCGCACATCGCTACCCCCCTTCGCTAAGCCACTTCCTCAGAAACCCCAGTAATCACACAGAACAAATTGTATTAGAGACATTCCCATAATGAAACATGTCGCGCCAAACAGTTATGACATTAATATTCTAATCATCCGGTCAAAACCTGAAGTCAGGGTCAAACTAAAGGAAGCGTTAATTAGGTTAGCTAGAAGTCGATGCAGCTCAAAGGTGGCACGAAATGTCACGAACTCTATTTTAGTGAGCCAACTTCCACACTACCAGAACTTCCAACGAACCTAATTTGTGAGCTGCTCATAACAGGATGGGACGACATCTGTCCTGCCTGCACGTGCATTACTCAAAATAAATTACGAAGGTTAATGAAGTGCCGGAGGTGTTGAAATAGTAGACAGTCACAGTATGAAAGCCGACATAGTTTTAGCACGTTTTATTTGCTTCATTACTAAATGTTGAGGTGGGTGTAAAGTCGTGGACTATTGTAAGTAAACAAGAAGGGACCTAGAGATAACAAAGTTGTGGTTTTATCTCCGTCTCCCCAGCAGCATTATATAAAATGAAAAGTAGTTTATGCAACAACTCTTTGTTAATGGAAGTAAGAAATTGAGTTCTTCGGTGCTATATAGAATCAATCCTGACAAACAGAAGTGCGTCATGGAAATTAGTAAACAAGTAGGATAAGCACTGGAGTCCACAGAGATGTGGTTTTACAGAAGACTGCCTCTACTTTAGGACATTCTAAAGCCAGTTTATATCGATTTTATACATATTATGAGATTTCATATTCATAAATACAGAAGTTTACATATTGTTTGAAAAATTAGTTGATGGCATACGCTCGAGAAGGAGCAGAAGGGTAATAATGAATTATTTTAACACTGTTCGTAAGGTGGCTACTTCCAAGTTCGTATTATTTCGGCTTTTAACTCCTAAAGGACAAGCGACCGGTATCCAGGGCCATTTTCCCATGGGCTCGGGACGGAAGGCCATTTTTTTAAAGCCAATCGAGGAAGTGGAGGGGAACTGCGGTAAGACGTGGAATACGATGGATGGGTTTGAAAAAAAAATCGAAAAAAGGTGATTCGTCTTACGAGGACAAAAGACAAAGCCAGTACATTTGATCTAATTGACGTACTAAAGGGGGTGCGGAAAAGGGGGGGGGGGGTCCGCCCGGGTGAATGCCAGAAGAGGGGTGCCAACGGACACTGTTATACTAGTAAAGTATAAGGTAGTCCCATAGCAGATACTGACGTAGGGGAATGAAGTGTTAAAGGCTTCACCATACTAAATCCAGCATCGAGAGGTGGGGTGTCCAGATCCCTTCCTCGCTGCCTTTTCCTTCCCTAACTCAAAGTCAGGTACGCACGTACAGCTGGGTAGACTGGAGCGTGTGCACATTTGCCGCGAGAGACCAGCGCTCTAGCCATTCTGTCAATCGGACGCTCGATTATACTAGTACTTACTGTTAAAATTATACTTGCAATTGTGTTTCTTTGGGGGGAGGGATAAAGATAAGATTCGCCCCTGGTGCCAAATACTTTAAGTACGCCCCTGTTTGAACCAAGTGTTAGTTTTGTTTTGACCTAATATTATATTATATTAATCTCCATTACATTTCCTGTACAACTGTGTATAACATAAGGAACCGTTTCTTAAACTTTAAAATAATATTAAAACTCAAAGAGCAAATAGGATCCCATAGTAGATTCTACCGTAGGAGAGTGAAGTGTTGAAACCTTCACTATACTAGGTCAAGCATCGACAGGTCATGTGACTAGTTCCCTTCCTCGCTGCCTTTCCTTTCCTAACTCACGAGTAGAATCAGGTACCCATTTACAGCTGAGTAGACTGGGGCGTGATGCCAAGCGACAGAAAATTCCTCGAGTCAAAGATGGGAAGGCCACCACATCCTTTAAGATTTAATATTACTCTGACGCTGTTGTGTTAAAATGCCACAGACAAGCCGAGAAACTCGCTAATAAGACACCAGACGTTGTGTTAGCGGAAAATTGACAGTAATGTTCTCTAAGAATTAGCCAGTGTGGCCACGAACAATGACGGCAGGCCTAGACACTGGACGCCAAGGGCTTGGTGGCCGGTGAAGTGACACAAATTTGATCATGTGACAGCGTCTGAAAAATGAGAATAACAAGCATTTCTGAACGCGGACATCTCGTCCATGGCTGACCCATTGATCTGAGCAACCAACGCTGGAAATATTGTTGCATGCAGTCTCCAGGGAGAAATCCCTGTCTCTGTTCAGACAACGGCTTTTAATGTGACTATTTCCAACGTCATCTGTCCTTAAATCTCTAGCTGACAACTGCTTTCTGTGAAAACATTCAAGTAGGCGTCTGAGAGTGTACAAGGAAGTAATCTTATTTAGTACAATTCTTCTTGAACAAACGAACTAGACGTATCTTCAGAGGGCTGGGATTACGTTCGCCTGTCATTCTAATTTTCTGTCCTTCGTCTCTCAACGTTCTTACTGTATCTTTAAATGTTGTTGCGAGTCTGTCTTCTATTGTTGCGAGGCTTTTTATATGTATGTTGAATATGTAATATGAGTACCTGTCTTGTACTCAGGCCAATGTCAAATAAGGGTAGAATCTGGCAGACCTTGTACATAGTAACACATCTCCAACTTTAAATAATATCACCAAAGCAGCGTGAACAAGTCACAACACTGTTTAATAAACTGGACGTGCTCCATGTAGATAAATTGCAATGCAGATATAGTATCTCATCAGTAATAACGTCTTTGTAATAGCTCAGTACTGTCTGTAGCTAAGATACTGTCTTCAGACTGGTTTCGACATGTTTAATAAAGTTCAACTCACTTTCTTCATTAGAAATAATAAATCCTTTCACAACAGAACTAGCATCACCTCACGGAGGTATATGGGTGATCTAGCGATGGTAAACTTGAAGGAATAATACATGAAATGCCATAATCATCAGGAGCGTAATACACATACGTCCAACACCTTGAGAAGACACACATCAAATTAATTTAGTGAAGGATCGCTGGACCAAGCAGACGACAACCCTCGCGTCTGCTATCTCGGCCCAAAAGTGATGACGTACTTCCTGTAACCCATGGTCGTAAACAAAACATGCTCCTATGTCGAACTGAATGGGTATCGACATACATGTTATGAAATTCACTCATAACATTTACTCCCCCCCCTTCCCCCCCCCTCAAATAATGAAAACGAAGTTTGCATTATTTACGTGGTGTGAGTATAAACATCACTGGGGTGAAAAGATGGTATCATCAAATTTCACTGTTAGAATGAAATAGTATAGCACCCAGATTTGTGCTTCAGTGTAGGCAAATAAACACTCAAGGTGCGGAAATTAGTAACAAAATTACTAACACCATCGACTACAAAGGATACCAATCATTTAACAACAATGTGAGGTAACCATAGCACAATCAGCCAACATGCAACAACAACAAAAAAATGATTATATCAGTCCAGGCATTCCCATACCGTACTCTGTCGAAAACTACTAAATGGCTATTTTCGAGTCTCGTATCAGCAATGTTTCTTTATTTGAAAATGAACTGCAGATTATCAAGCAATGTTTCTTTCTTTGAAAACGAACTGCAGATTATCAGTTTTCAGCATTGTTGAAGTACAACTGTTTTCAGCTTCTTTATCACCATAATTGCTGTGAAAATGTTGTAGTGTCATATGAACACATCATTATACCTGTCATTGTTAATTTGATCAGCACATCCTGAAAGATGTAAGTAGTTTAGTTGAAATTCTGTGAGTCACCAGTATTCGTATCGTTGATAGGTGATATGGGGTGTTTTATACACCGGGACAACACGTCCGCTACTACATTCTGGCTCCCTTTTATTGCCTTGATGTCAAAGTCGAAGGGTTGCAGAGCCAACGACGCTCTAGCGGCCTTTGCGTTCTTGAATCTCGCTGTTTTAAGATACGAAAGTGCCATTTGGTCTGTCTCCAGGGTGAATCGGGCTCCCATCAAATAGCGCTGTTACTTCGTAAAGCAGAATATGATGGCGAGGAGTTCACGTTCGACAATGGGATATCGTTTCTCTGTTGGTGACAATTTTCTGCTAACATACAACGTTCGGTGCATGTAGCCTTCAAACTGCTGCATCAATGTTCCCCCGATAGCTGTATTCGACGCATCGACTCTGAGGGTAAATGGAAAACAAGCGTCAGGTCATCTCAAGATAGGTGCATTAGAAAAGGCACACTTAAGTACATTTAGGGCAACATTACAAGCATGCGACAAGATGATTTTGCTTGGCGAGTTTTTCTTAACCAACGAGGACAAAACTGAAGTAATGTCAGAAAAATTAGGTAAGAATTTTCTATAGAAATTCACCAAACCTAACAGACTGCGAACTTGCTTATTAGTTCGAGGAATTTCAAGATTTAAGATTTTCGAGATAGTAGAATCCTCAGGTTTAAGAAACCCACCTCCTACTTTATGAGCAAGAAAAGAAATTTCAGTGAACCCTATTCTCGTCTTAGAAGGTCTAGCAGTAAGATTATGTAAATGCAAGGTATTCAACAAAGAATTAATTCCTACAATACGTTCATCCCAAGTTCGATGAAATAAACAAATATCGTCTATATACGTGATTAAATCTTCACGGTCACAAAAAAGTTTTCGCATCATGCGAACAAAGGTAGCAGGAGCGTTAACAAGACCGAAAGACATAAATTGAACTAAAACAATCCTAGAGGTGTAGCGAAAGCTGTATAAGGCTTAGCATTGTCAGTTAATGGCACCTGCCAATAGCCTTTTGACAAGTCAAATTTAGTGAAACAAATAGCAGAAGTTAATTTGTCCAGAAGAGAATCTAACAATGGCAAAGGTTCCGCGTCCTGAATTGTGAGGGCATTTAAATACCTGAAATCTATGCAAATACGAATAGATTTATCTTTTTTCCTGATCAATACCATAGGAAAACTGTAAGGTGATTGTGATGGGGTAATGATATTTAATTTTATCATTTCTTTTAATTCTTCCTGAACCTGTGACTGTAAGTGAATAGGTATAGGATACGGTTTCAACTTGATAGGTCGAAAATCTGTAAGAACTATACCATGTTGGATGATCTGTAAGCCCAGGAACATCCGTGAACACATCAGAGAAAGATTGTAGTAACTGACAAATTTGCTCCTTCTGCTGAGCAGCAAGAGTAGGTGCAATAGAAACGTCTTTCCAACTCTCAGTAGCTAAAAGATGTAAGATTGGTAATGATAAAAGTGGTTCAGTACCATCACATAAGTCAGACTCCTCTTCTTGTATAACCGCTAAAGACGAACGACGATCAATAGATTCGTCAATAGCTTCAAAGACTGGTTTAAGATGCGGTGGACGTGTATGAAATTGTTGTAACATATTAATGTGAAAGGGTTTTTTCCGTCCCATTAATAGATAAACTGTAGTCAACATCTGACAATTTATCAATAATTGTATAAGGTCCTCTCCATGACACAAGTAATTTATTGTCTTTGTTTGGTAATAATACATAGGCCTCATCACCCGGCCATAATTGGCGGGTTTCCTGTTTTGATTGGCAAACAAACGAGTCTTTAATTTTGCCTTTTCTGACGCCTGCACTGATATTTTGCATGCATCGGTAATCTTTTTTCTCAAATTGACAACATATTGGTATGAGGTTTGAACCTCTTCATTCATGTCAGCTCCAACCAACGATTGTTTTAAAATGGACATAGGTCCCCTTGGTTTCGCTCAAAAAACTAACTCAAATGGAGCGAATCCGTTGTGTTCGTTGTGAATTTCCCTGTAAGCGAATACAATCGCGGGCAAGACCCTGTCCTAATCCTGTGGATATTTAGTGGTAACTTTGACCAACATCTGCCTTAAACTCCTATTTAATCTTTCAATTTTCCCATTTGCTTGGGCGTGATAAATTGAGCTAAGAGAGCGCTCAATACCGAACTCCTTCATACCCTGTTTCATTGCGTCAGAGACGAACTGAGTTCCCCGGTCAGATAGTATGTTTTCGGGAAAACCCAATCTGCTGAAATTTAAAAATAGCGCATCCGCTATGTCAACAGTTCTTATGGACTTAAGTGGGATCGCTTCTGGCCAGCGTGTACACATATCAATGCATGTTAGCACGTATTTATGCCCTCTAGCTGATGTGACCTTTAATGGACCAATAAGGTCAACAGCTATCTTTGCGAATGGACGCAGAGAAATATCAGCTGCTTGAATCGGAGCATCATGCTTATGCCTTTTCGTTGCCACACTGTGCATGTACGACAAAAAGCTTTAATATATTTTGTTACACCAGGCCAAAAGAAATGCGACAAAACCCTCTGCTTTGTTCTTGCAATACCTAAATGACCCGAGCAATTAATGTCGTGGGCATGTCGTAAAACAAATGGTCGAAAACAAACCGGCACCATAATCTGTTTTTTTACAGATGTACAATCCTGAAAATTTCTAATCAAAATACCATTTTTAAAGTGTACCAGTGTTTTGCATTATTATCAACCATCACATCATCTGATTTTGCAACTTCAAAAAATTTCCTCAAGGAATCATCATCATCATTTTGTCGCTGAATGAAAGACTCCTTATCAGTCAGTTCCACCTGGAAATTATCATCACTTTCCTCCTCATCCACAATATGTTCCTCATTATCATTATTTTCATCATTATCATCATTCTCATTATCAATATTATGCTCTTCATCACTCACCACCTCTTCAGTCTTATTCTCATCATTCAACACCTCATCTATCTTATTATCACGTTGGATGTGACTATCCAATTGAGCTCGAGCTTTAGCTCTGTTTGTAACAGCATTTGCACATATGAGATGCTGTTGTTCCCATTTTTCAATATTATCCTTTGTACATTCATGAATGCCAGGAATATTGCCTAAGGTAATTCCTGCGATGGGACTATTTAGCAGGCACACAAGAGTTCTCCCTGTAAAGTACGGGGTATCCAAAAATACTTCCGCAGTTGGATAGTATTCCACTGTGCCTCCAAATGTAATACATTTCACCTCTCTTCCTGTATAATCTGACTGATCCACCAACGACCTGTCGCACTCCAATCGTTGTACAACCTGTGTCCCTCAAAAGTGACACCAGCTGATTGTTCACAAAGCCCTTTATCAATATCAGTGAACCTATACCATCATATTAGGACATGACTGGTAACGGATGTCCACATAAAAGTCTTGGGACTCCCTGTAGCTGAAACAAAGAGTTACGTTCAGAACAATTAGCACTGTTGGATAAATCATCACTGCATGCATTTGCAAGAGCTAAACCATTATTATTCTGAACTGTATTATTGTCACCAACATGTACGACAGCATTTGAACGTTCAGGGTTCCTTGACTGTCTGAAGGTATTGTTCTGTTGAGAACTTCTATTATTAAAGGAATTGTCATTATTCCTATAAAATGACTTTTGTCCTCTGCCTGATCTGGCATTATATCCTCCTCTATTTTGAAAATCATTGGATCTGAATGATGACTGTGGATTATAATATCCACCATCATAGGAGTTATAATTTCTCTGAGGCTGTTGGCATTTTTTGTTAAAATTATACCTGCCTCTGTTATTGCCATAGCTATGGTTTTGATTAAATCTATAGATTTTGTCAATGCTATTAGATCTCCGCCTAGGTGTATTGTAATTTACAGTCCTAGCAGATGCCCAAATCTTTCAACGTAGCCATAATTTACAATTATTGTGCTTTTCAATAGCCAACCAATAATGTAAATATTATATTATCAATATGTAAGCAATATATTAATTACTTATTTCACCACTCTAAAATCACCAACTGCATGCAATAATAGATGTTATTTAGGAGCAATAAAGGACAATAGTTACAAACAAGATGACTAAATACAGTGACAAGAGCTATATGGAGATAATGCAAATAGTGAACTAAGGCAGAAATGTATGACTAGAATAAATAAACAAAATGCAGCTCTATCACACATATGACAAGACAAGCACGACTTTACAACATGTATGACATCTAATAAATTATGGATAGCAAGATTAGAACAACAATATTACAAAAAATAATGAAGGAAAAACTGAATAAAAAATTCCAAGTAACTTCACCACAAAAACAAACTTACCAATTAACAGGACTGCACAACTAGACAAGAAAATGAATCTGGTTAATTCAATTGAAGCAGAACCACACAGCAATGTTCGCCGGCCAATCAATTTGAAAAAAAAAACAGATTCAACCTACAGAACGACTTTGAATCTACAACCGTCCATGGAGGTATGGCAGATTCAAAGTTTCCTTCCAACCGCCCGCTATGCACATAACATTAAAACACGAAAATGCATATAAGGTACAAAAAAACTCTGGCAAACAGTTTCATCAGCAACACCGGCTGTATGTAACCATAAATCTAATTATCTGTAATGCCAGTTAAAAATCTCCTTCTGGATTCCACGTTACTTCCAGCAAGGAACGATGAAAATCCCTCAGAATAGACCAGGTTAGGCCTAGCAGTCACTAACAGCTGACACGAAACGGACATCTCTTTGGTCCGACATCTGCATAAAAATACGCCATCTTCAGGCAACAAACGTGAAATTGGAATTTGATTATTGAGCCGGAACGTCTTTTCCTGACTAAATAACTTCAGCTTGAAGTATGCTCAATAATCTTTCGTTGAAAAAAGTTCATTTAACCCTTTACATAAGGTAGCAGACGATACTTGTCGCCATCTTGGACATTTTGAAAAGTGCTTGAAGTGACATGCGACGATTTGAAATATTTCTTCTCTTTAGCTGTCGATCAAGGATCTTTTAGCTTGGCCCCCAAATGTTGCGAATCTGACTTCTATTGTTGCGAGGCTTTATATGTGTATGTTGAATATGTAATATGAGTAACTGTCTTGTACTCAGGCCAATGTCAAATAAGGTTAGAATCTGGCAGACCCCGCACACAGTAACACATCTCCAACTTTAAATAATATCACCAAAGCAGCGTGAACAAGTCACAACACTGTTTAATAAACTGGTCGTGCTCCAAGTAGATAAATTGCAATGCAGATATAGTATCTCATCAGTAATAACGTCTTTGTAATAGCTCAGTACTGTCTGTAGCAAAGATACCGTCTTCAGACTGGATTCGACATGTTTAATAAAGTTCAACTCACTTTCTTCATTAGAAATAATAAATCCTTTCACAACAGAACTAGCATCACCTCACGGAGGTATATGGGTGATCTAGCGATGGTAAACTTGAAGGAATAATACATGAAATGCCATAATCATCAGGAGCATAATACACATACGTCCAACACCTTGAGAAGACACACAGCAAATTAATTTAGCGAAGGATCGCGGGACCAAGCAGACGACAACCCTCGCGTCTGCTATCTCGGCCCAAAAGTGATGACGTACTTCCTGTAACCCATGGTCACTAGTCGTAAACAAAACATGCTCCTATGTCGAACTGAATGGATATCGACATACATGTTATGAAATTTACTCATAACACATGCACAGTTTGATAAACAACTCTTCGAGTGCGGAGCACTCGATGACGTTTGGAAAATGCTCCTTCTTCCCAGCCCAGATAAGCGGACAATCTTATATGGAGCTAAAGAACAACATGCACACACGTGCAAATATTACTACATGGCATTGGGCCGAAGGACTAGAGCCTAAACGCTGCTGGATCAATAACAACAACAACAACAACAAAGGTCTGGTATTTTAAAGTATGGGTACTTTGTGTGACGAAACGGGGCGACCTCTATCGATGTTTGGTTCTCTCCGGCAGTATCGGCACATTTGTGGTACTGATTTCTATTAGGTGCTGTCAATTATCGCACTTTTCTTTCTTTCTTTTTTTATTTTTTCTGCTAAGTAGCAGATATCTGATTTTATCAAATCGCCCAGTAGGTAATAAATGTCACATTTGCAAGGAGTGCTACCCAAAGTTGTGGATTTAGGCGCGGCCGACTAAAACTTACATCGGTCTACGCTATCGGCTTAATTCACCGATAAGACCCGGGGTTTGCGCATTCATACGACAGATAACGAGATCTATGTCTGTGTGTCACATGTGGGCAGACAAATGTGATGTAATTGCTTTCGGTCTTTAGTTAAAACGTAATCATGGATTTATTACAATTTAGACAATATGAGTCTACAAATGTGTTTGTAAGAGTATATACAAGGCATCAGATGTCCATATATGGTAATACGTTACAGTTGCAGGCACGAACCTTATTTCACGTGAGACTATTTTGAAATATCACAGCCTATCCATGATTTGAAATGATTGGATCTTTCTGATTAGATTCATAACATCACTGGAGGGAATACGGGCTGACAATTTCACAGTTTTATTTCCTTGTGATTTGCATGCTCGCCAAGACATCAGACCTTCGCCAGAGGAAGAACTAGATTCATAATTCCTAATTGTTATCCGGACCTTTTCCTGGAGAACCAGATAAGACTTATAAAGCACAGGAAATCTCTTTCAAATTTTAATAAGGAACAACCAGGACTAGTAAATTGAAGAAACACGGAATCAGAAGTGGCAATCTATGTTAAAATTAAAAGAAATCCCAGACACGTGTTGTAAGAGAAATCTGTGCGACAAGTTAGAAGCCAAGATTGGCGTAAGTTGGATTTACGTTTCATATTTTATTACTAACATGTGAACTAACCACCAACACTACAATAATACAATGCTACATACCAACGAATGGCAGCGATGATGAGGTCAAGGATGAATTCTATCAACAACTGCAAAAAGAAATGGAAGACACACCTAGATATGATCTTATCGTAGTAATGGGAGACCTCAATGTGAAAGTTGGAACACACAATACATATAATGAATGAGTAATGGCGAAATGCGGCAGCGGAACAGCAAACGAAAATGGGGATAAATTAATAAGTTTCTGAATCATTAACAACCTGGTCATTGGAGGAACACTTTACCCACACAAAGAAATTCACAAATTAACATGGGAATCACCAAATGGTCGGGACAGAAACTAGATAGACCTGTATGGTGAAGTCTTTATCGTGGATAACACTCCACTGTGTTGCTCTATTGCAGTGTGGATTTATAATAAGAATAATAAGCTCGCTCCTCTAGGAGTATGACCACACAACAATGGCTGACATAAGTAATCACACCTTTAACAGGAATTAACAAAAATAATACCCGTATCCACATTATGAATAACGGTAGATGGAGACATGCATTACAAGATGTGAAGGTAAGAAGAGGTGCGGATGTGGGAAGTGATCACCATTTAGTAGTAGCAAAACTGAAAGTGAAACTCAGAACGGCTGGACCAACTGTAACTACACAGAAAAGGTTTGACATCAGCAAATTGAAGGACCCCCTTACCAGAAAAGCTTTTGCGGCTGATATAAAGAAGCGATATCAATTTGCCAAAAGTCAGGAAAAGACATTGACTGATGATATAGACCAGAAATTCAACACCATTTCAACAATATATAAGGAAAGCAGCAAATCATGCTTGGGATTCCAGGAAAGGAAGAAGCAAGACTGGATAACACCAGAAACATTAAACACCATAACGATGAGAAAGGAAATGAAAAGAAAGAAAACAGAAGCGAAGTTCCCCAGGTTAAAGCAACTATTTAGCGAACAGTACAGTCAGCTGGACTAGGAAGTTAAACGCCAAACCCTAGCCAACAAAAGGAATTTCCTAGACGATCTTGCGAGACAGGCAGAAGAGGCAGCATTGAGAAATGAACAAAGCACAGTATACAAAATAACTAAAATCATCAGCGGAAAACGAGGTGCAAACAATATTACATTAATAAGAGATAAGCAAGGAAATCTCATCACGACAGCAGAGGGACAGGAAACAAGATGGGCAGAGCATTTCAGAGAAACTGTGAACAAGGAACCACCAGAGACACAACTGAATGTTCCTGAGGCTGAAAACGATCTAGATGTTAATACAGACATTCCACGAAAAGAAGAAATCATCACAGCAATCAAAGGGTTAAAGAATGGAAAAGCGCATGGCCGTGATAACTTAAATGCAGAGCTATTTAAGACAGACCCTGAGCTAGCAGCAGAACTATTAGAACCACTATTTGTACAAGTCTGGAAAACAGGGACAACACCAACGGAGTGGAACAAAGGAATAATTGTCAAATTGCCCAAGAAGGGAGATCTTGCAGACTGCAATAATTGGAGAGGAATAACTCTTCTCTCAGTTCCCAGCAAAATACTAGGCAGGATAATTATACAGAGAATCTCACAAGCAGCAGTAGACCAGAAACTGAGGAAAGAACAAGCAGGATTTAGAAAGAACAGAAGATGTGTAAATCATACATTTACCATCAGGAACATTATAGAGCAGTGCTCAGAATGGCAAAGACAGCTGTACATTAATTTCGTTGATTTTGAAAAGGCTTTTGACAGTATACATGGGGACAGTTTATGAAAAATACTGAGGGCTTATGGAATTCCAAGCTGCATAGTGTCAATCATAAAAAAGCCTCTATACCAACTTTACATGTAGCGTTTGGAAGAGCAATCTAACCTTTGAGGTGAAGACAGGAGTACGACAGGGATGCCCCTTATCAACCACTCTATTTTTAACAGTCATAGACTGTGTGATGCGCCAGACAACAGAGGGCAGTCCAGGAGGAATAAGATGGACTACATTTTCTACATTGGAAGATCTGGAATATGCAGATGACATTGCACTACTAGCACATTCACATCAACACATCCAGGAAAAAACGGATAGACTTAATAAGTATAACCAGCAGGTGGACTTGAACATCAATCTAAAGAAGACAGAGGTCATGACGCTCATTGTGAGCAACCCTGAGCCCAAATCAGTAAGGAATCAGCTACTGGAACAGACATACACCTTTACATACCTAGGATGCATAGTAACACCAAACGGCGGAGCAAGCAAACACATCAACAACAGAATGAACAAAGCAAGAACAGCCTTTTTTAGTCTAAACAACATCTGGAAGTCCTCTCAGTACAGCACAAGCACAAAATTAAGATTATATCAGAGCAGTGTGCTTTCTGTGCTTCTCTATGGTGCGGAATGCTGGAGAGTTACAGAGAAGGAAATGTCGAAATTGTCTTCTTTTCACACAACATGCCTAAGAAAAATTCTCCGAATCTTTTGGCCGAATACCATCACCAACCACGATCTGCTTACTCGGAGCAATCAAGAGGACATGCGCACCATCATAGCTGGCAGACGCTGGAGCTGGGTTGGCCATGTCCTCAGAAGAGACCCCGATGCCATCACAAGAACAGCTTTGCTATGGACCCCTGAAGGAAAACGAAAAAGAGGCCGACCAAAAACAACTTGGCGGAGGACTGTGGAGGCTGAGATGCAAATAATGAACCAGAGTTGGGGCATTGTACGAAGTGTAGCGAATTCTGTGAAACAATCGCTAAATTCAGTAAGATTTTACTTCTATGATAATAAATAAACCCGCCCGTGTGTGCTTGCCTATCGTCGTCTTCAACGCCAGTAGAGCGCTGAATTGTATGCAGCAGTAATGCTTAGGCAATGATCCCGCCGTCAAATATTATACGCTTTCCTAGTTTCGCCCTTGAGACTAACAATTGACTTGTGCCAGAACTGCGATACCACACTGCCGTTCTGAATTAACGTACGATTTTAACGTTAACGCCACCAATAGTAGCAATTCGGACATTTTCCAGAAGTGTAGAACGAAACTGCAGTAAGAATTAACGCAAATATTACCAACGCCTTGCAAAACCCCTCTTCGCTCGATCCGCCGTTCTCTGTATATATCCACGCTGTTAGACGCGACACAGCCCAAAACACACACACAGTTGTATTCGGGCTAAAAAGTAACTATAAGGTAACATGCGGCCAACGCGTTGTCGAATTTTTGTGACGTACTACAAAAGCGCTGTTTCGTTCTGAATGAGAACGACAGTTAAGAAAAAAAAATTACGATTTAACGTGGAAATTTTTGAAAATACAGTACGGATAGGGGCAAAAAAGGAGTATAGGACTAGTGTCACGAGTTCGTGTTTACAGATTTGAATTGGCAAGATAGAAAAATATGTTATTTGAGGAAATGAAGAATAAAAACGATACTAGTGAATATAATAAATAAAAGAATACAAAATAGAACCACTGTGTGACAGACAGCAACATGATCCCTAATTACTTGTCAGAATTATAAACTTGTAGGATATAACTGAGATATTGACGAAGACAGATGGACGAACAGACTTGAATCTTTCTCAGTTTGCCCTGTAGGGGGGATAGAGGGGAAGTTAGTCCAAGATTTGAAAATTGAGTTCAGTTTTGAATAAAAAGACGCTAGAAGCCAAACAGTCCCTGATTGGCTGGAGACTAACATACTAACGGAGGGATAAAACTAATTTGTAGTTAGTGTTCGGGGCCACTTGTAAAAGAAATTTTCTGCACTAAAGTTGTTCTACGAGCAAGATAATAGTACTATCTTGACTTTGCTGATCTGCACCAGCAAGCGATCTGGATTTGACCATATTTATCGCAAATCAAACTTATTAGTGTTAATATTTCTCTGATGCGGTAAGAAAGAAAACATTTATATCATCATCATTATTATTATTATGTATGTATTATTGAATATGTATGAAAATTATGTGGACAGAAGTTTATCTAGAGGGAAGTCAACATCAAACTTTGTGTTGTTTCACAGAGTTGTTAGGAAATATATTAACATGTTGTAGAAAAGCCAGACAGGCTTTCTGACATTTTGGGAGAAAGAAAAATTAAATATTAATGGGGAAATTGTTGTACAGTATTATGACATAAGACCAGGCAAGTCACCTGTGGTTGTACATGACTACAGTGGTGTACCCATATCTGAAAGAGCTAAAGGGGGCGTGGGTTGCATTGTGGCCCAAAATCAAAAAGATAGTATCAAGGGATGGAACTTTGTCTCGGAGCGCATTATGGTTGTAAAACTAAAAGAAGGAGAAACCATAGTCAACCTGGTCATAGTGTATGGGCCAAATGAGGATGAGAGAGCAGAGGTCAAGGAGGAATTCTTCGAGCTGCTTCAAAGGACAGTGGATGGCTGCCTAGATAAGTTATCATGCTCGGAGATTTTAATGCCAGAGTTGGAAATGACCATGCTAGATGGGGTGGAGTTATCGGAAGATATGGAGAAGATACTCTCAATGACAATGGAAAGCGACTCCTTAGATTCTGCAGTGAGCAGAATCTGATCATTACAAACACAAAGTTCCCCCATAAGCGCATACATGCATACACTAGATGTGAACCAACAAAGAATGAGAAGTCAGTGATCGACTATGCCATTGTTCGGAGAAGCTCATTCAAATATGTCCGAGATGCTAGAGTCTGGAGGGGCCCAGAGATTGGAAGTGATCACTACCTGCTAACAATCAAAAGAACAACTGAAAGAGTTGCTCAACCTATGAACTGCCCAACATCACGCAAGAAACCAAGTAAACGAGCAGGAGAAATGAGCATTAGGACCTACAAGCTGAGAGAGCCAGAAATTAAGACCAGATATCAGGGGCTTATTGCTGCAGCGGTGAGCAACACAGAAGAACGACCTGATGACTTGGAAACCCTCTGGATTAAGTTCAAGGATATCATAAAGACAGCTGCTGCAGAAGCATGCGGTGAAGTCCGACTTGGGAACAAGAGAAAGAGGACACCTTGGTGGACAGAGGAAGTCAAAGAGAAAATAAGAGAGAAGAAAATGGCATGGAAACAATACTTAGGAGCTAAAAACACAACAGGACAAATGGAAAAATATAGAGAATATGTGACACTCAGAACAGAAGCAAAGAACAAAGTGCTAGCAGCAAAACAGAAGTCCTGGGAAGAATTTGGAGAAAAGCTAGAAAAAGATGCACAAGAAAACCAGAAATTGTTTTATAAGACCCTAAAGAACATGAGGAAGGAAAACAATGCCCTCTCAAATTTATAAAGGACAAGCAAGGCCAATTGCTTACAGCCCCGAAGGAAGTAATGGGAAGATGGAAAGAATATTTCTCAGAACTCCTGGATGGTGAGCATGGTGAAGCATCTGAAATGATAAACACTAGCACAGAAGAGAAAACCAATGATGGTGAAGATGACATAAAGATGGAAGAACTGAAGGCAGCACTGGAGAAAATCAAGATGGGCAAAGCAGCAGGGCATGATGGTATAACACCAGAAATGGTTAAGTTCATGGGAGCATCAGGCGACCTATTACTCTTAAGGGTTTTACAGGCAGCGTGGTACAACAAGACCATACCAAAGGATTGGGAGATTGCCATCATAACACCAATTTTCAAAAAGGGTGACAATCGACAGTGTGGAAACCATAGAGGCATATCCCTTCTCAGTGTCCCTGGTAAAATCTACTCTAGAATCCTAGAGCAGAGACTCCGACGCCTAGCTGAGCCACAATTGGATGAGGTCCAGTGCGGATTTCGAGCAAACCGAAGTACCCAAGACCTAATCTTCACACTCAGACAGCTGAGTGAAAAGGCCCTTGAGTATAAGAGTGAGATGCATCTTTGTTTCATAGATCTGGAAAAGGCGTTTGACAGGGTCCCCTGGAGTAAACTTTGGGACTGTTTGGCAAGGAAGAATATTCCAGCACCTCTGATTCATGCTATACAGAGCTTCTACAAGTCTTGCAGAAATTATGTGAGGACAGCAAACCATAAGTCGGAAGAGTTCAGGACCACCACTGGTGTAAGACAAGGTGATATCCTATCACCTTACCTCTTCATACTCCTTATGGACGATGTCATCAAGGCATGTAAGGAGAGAACAAGAAAGTATTCAGTGGGGTACTGGAAGATGAGACAGGTCTATATTTCGGAGCTGGCATTTGCTGATGATGTTGCCCTGATTGCTAAATCAGAGGCGCATCTCCAATCCAACCTGCAAGTCTGGAAGGAAGAGCTGGAGAAGAGAGGGATGGTCATAAGCAGCTCTAAAACAAAATCTATGGTGATATCACGAGAAGAAAGAAAACATCAGATTAAGATGGGAGAACAGGTCCTGGAGCAGGTCGACCACTTTAAATACCTCGGAGCTATTATAGACAGAAAGGGAGGCATCAAAGAAGAGTTGGCCACTCGAAAAGCAGCAGCTGGGAGACTTTTTCAGGCCATAAATCGAGGATTCCTCAGCAAGAGAGAGGTTGGTAAGAAAACGAAGATGGCTGTATACCGCTCCACCTATGTCCCAGTCTTGACATACGGATGCGAGTCATGGGCAATGACTACAACCCATAAAAGCCAGATCCAAACCTCAGAAATGAGGTATCTGAGGAAGGTGGTTGAAGTAACAAGAAGAGACATGGTACGCAACCAGACGATACGTCAAGGCCTAAAATCCTACCCCCTGCAGACCCAAGTAGAACAGTCCCAATTAAGATGGTTTGGCCATGTCTGCAGAATGGGAGAAGATCGGATACCACGACAAGCATGGGAAACAAAGAGCCAAGGATCCAGACCCCGAGGACGACCCAGAGTCCGCTGGGAGGACAACATTAGACAATCTTTGAAGGATCGAGGACTAGAAAGGAACCAGGCCAGGAGGAAGACAGCCGATAGGATAGTCTGGCGCTCTCTCTTCCAAACCTCTACACCTCACGGTAGAAGGGGAACGACTAAGTAAGTAACTAAGAGTTAGGGAAAGAGAGAGTATATCAGAGGTTGAGTAGGACGCATTTATATCGTTCCAGGGTTTCATCTATGACTCAAAGTGAGCCCAGGTCAACCTATACCTGTCTATATTTCTGCATCTAAAGAATTGAGGCAGTATCGACTGTGTGCCCCCGTGTTATATTGCAAGAGCAGAATCTTTACTTGGCAGTGGAGGCTGGTGATCTAACCAAAATTCATCCTGCATACCAGGCACCACTCAGTTAAGAAATTGTCTCCGGGCACTTGATATATCAAACTCAACAACTCTCAGTTCCCAAATGTGTATTAAATCATTCAGATTGTGATGAAGACAAAAGTTCTTGTAATCAATACCCATTCATAGGAGCAAGAATAAATTGACACTGTTCCAGATTGACACATTTAATTACAGTTATGAATAAGAATATATTCAGTTATAAATTGAATTAATTTTATGTAAATACTTTGAATTATTATTTTGAGTTCAATATTCCGGTATACACAAAATTGTGATACTGGAACAAATAAATTGTAAAAAAAGATTTCACATTTTAAACTTAACTCTGGGTGTTGTTAATTACTTTTCATAGAGTTCTTAAGTGTATTTGTTGTCATTTTATTATACCACAATTTCATTACCCTAGACATTAGACGTAGCTGTCAGACATACTAGTCAAAAATAAGTCTGAGTGAGATCTTAGGGTGGTAGCAGAAAGGTTCTCTGAGAACACACCCTTATTATCTATTAGACTCAGAGGCCTTCACAGCTTGACCTCACTCAGTTACACTATAACAATAACACCAACATTCATAACATCTAAACCCACCACATATATTTGGGTAGCTCGCTCGGGATTTAAAAAAAAGTAGGAAATTAAAAATAATTTGAGTGTGGTTTGAGGTATCAGTGCCCATTGTTTTGTGTTGGTTAACTAGTTTAAATTAGTTAGATAACATTTGATTATTATATTAATAACAATAAGATGGCAGACTTAGCCAAATTCAGATCTGCTGCTGTGCAGGCTGCAAAGGAAATGGGGATGGAAGGTCAAGGTCTGATTGCTTATGTCACAGCTGAATGTGATAACTATATGGAACGAGAAAGAGAAGATGCCCGGGAAGCCAAGAAATTAGAAGCTGATAGGTTAGCGGAGGAGAAAAGAATTTTATTAGAAGATGCTAGAGAGGCTAAGAAGTTAGAGGCTGAGAGAGAGGCTGAGATCAAGAGGCTGCAGTTAGAGGAGAAGAAATTAGAGGCTGAGGCAAAGATACTTGAGGCTGAAAAGGAGGAGAAAAGATTACGGATGGAGGCTGAGAAGGAAGATAAAAGACTCCAAAAGTGAACATGAGTTACGACTAAGGGAGTTGGAATTACAAGGCCAGGCTCCTGAAAATGGAAATAGCCCATCCACCTCCGACTCTGCTGCAAGCCAGGGTGCCTCAAACTCAGCCATGGGGTTTCATTTAGACCCATTTGTGGAGAAAGATGATGATATTGAATGATTTTTAAGCCGCTTTGAAAGACTAGCTACCATGTATGGGTTAGAGAAAGAAAGATGGAGTATGAAGGTATCCCAGGGCCTTAGGGGGACCTCATATGAGGTATTTGCCAAGCTGAGCAAAGATGATAAAGATGACTATGACATTCTTAAGCAAGCTCTTCTAGTTAGGTATGAGAAGAATAGCGAGTTTTATAGAAAGAAATTTAGAAATGCCAAACTGCTGACTGGGGAGACTTATCACCAGTTCTCTGTACGCCTGGAGACATACCTGGAAAAATGGACTGCTCTGGGGAAAACCCAAGATTTAAGGGAAATGATTATGGCTGAGCAGTTAAGAGAGTCCATGGCTCCAGACCTGAGAAAATTTCTCACGGAACAGGATGCTGAGAGAATAGGGGAGATCTTAAATGTGGCTGAAAGATATCAGGCAGCCCAGTCTGAGATGGCAGGCATAAAGAAGAAGCCTATGGACCATAATGAAGCCCCACAAAACTAAAACCAACCTAAATTTGAACATAGGGACAAGTTTAATAAAGGTAAAGCCTATTATGATAAGCCAAGTTTTGACCAACGCGATAGAAACCCGCAATTCAGTGAAAGAAAAACTTTCCCTCAGGGAAATAAATGGTGTAAATGGTGTAAGAGGAACACTCATGACACCAAAGTGTGTACTAAGAAGCCTTCTACCTTCGCTGCTATGAAAATGGGGAATCAGGGATTAAAGGTGAAACCTACTGGACAGCAGGAACCTTATCACCCCCCCCCAGTGTGTGAAGATGTTGTATGTAACGGGGTCACCATTAGGTGCCTTTATGATACAGGTTTAGATTATGACTCAGTCGTGAGCTCTCACCTGGTGCGTCCAGATCAATACACCACAGAAACAGTGGAGATCCAAGAAGCAACCAAGGACGTAGCAACCATGACACTTCCCATTGCTAGAATAAGTGTAAAAACACGATATGTGGAAGGAGTGATTAGAGCAGCAGTGATAAATGAACCAATCTACCCTCTAATATTGGGGTGTAGATATGTCTTCTTGGGGAATCCCAAGAGACCTGTGATCATGGCAACAGTGCAGACCAGGTCACAGTCAAGGCAGAAGGAGGATGAACATATAAATACTCATCCAGAGGAGATGAAGAAGGCACAGGCGGAGGATAGGTCACTCAAGCCGTGCTTTAAAATATTGCCTAAGTGCCATACACCTCCAAACAAAGGAGACTACTATATGAAGAATAAACTGATCTATAGGAAGGCTAGAACTGGATCCAATGGTCACGGACAGCTGGTCCTTCCCACTTCGTATAGGGAGAAAGTGATGAAATTAGGGCACGCGATTCCCTTCAGTGGTCATATGGGGATCAGCGCAACAGGACAGCGTATAGCTTGTCATTACTTCTGGCCAGGAATAACCGAAGATATAAAAAGATAGGTAAAATCCTGTCCAGAGTGCCAAAGGGTAGCTCCAAAGCATTGGACTGCTCCTGCAACTCTAGGGGAGATGCCCATAGTGGGAACCCCTTTTGAGAGGGTTGCAGTGGATATTGTGGGACCTCTCACACGTACCAAGAGGAGGAACAATTATATCCTTACTCTGGTGGACACTTGTTTTATGTGGGGAGAGGCGGTAGCCCTGTCATCAATTGATTCGAAGCATGTCGCAGAGGCATTACTCACCATATTCACGAGGTTAGGTTTCCCGCACCAAATTTTGACGGATAACGGTTCACAGTTCAAGGGGAAACTAACGGAAGAAGTTTTCAGGATCTTCCAGGCCAAGCACTTTCATTGTAGTCCGTATCACCCCAAGGTAACAGGCAGGTGGAGAGGTTCAATGGGACTCTCATTTCTATCCTGCGAAAGCTGGCCCATGAAAAACCTGATTCGTGGGATCAATATTTGCCCGCTGCGTTGTTTGCGTATCGGGAAGTTCCACATAATTCGACCGGAATGGCACCGGCAACCCTGTTATTTGGGAGGCCAATCAAAGGTCCATTGGAAGCCTTGTTAAGGACGTGGACAGATGAGAAGGCAGAAGAGACTGTTACCTCATCGTATCAGTGTGTGAACGAGCTGACCACTCGTCTCAAAACTGGCTGGAAACTGGCAAATGATAATCTCAGACAAGCCAGGAAGAAACATGCTGCTTATTTTAATAAGAAAGCGAAGGATAGGGAATTAGCAGTGGAAGAGAAGGTGTTGCTTCTCCTACCCGGCAGCAGTAACAAGTTGCAAATTTAATGGCAAGGTCCATATACGGTTTTAGAGAAGGTGTCTAGAACTAATTATAAAATCGACAAAAAAGGTAAGGAGAAAATTTATCATGTGAATCTCCTAAAGAAGTATCTGGATAGAGAAATCCAGGATGAGACACATCTAATGACCTTGTCGATAGCAACGGGGATGAAAAATGAACCACTCACCTCTCATGAGTACCCCCTAAAAACAGGTGAAACACAGGCACAGGTGAAAATTAGTAAGCATCTGACTAAAGCTCAGAGGGAGCAGGTTCAAAAGGTTCTGATTGAACATACAGACGTGTTAACGGATAAGCCGGGGCACACAAATCTGTTAGAATATGATATGAAGCTAATAGACCCAACACCCATCTGTATGAGAGCCTATACTATTCCGTTTGCTAAGGAAAAAGCTTTGAAAGAGGAGATAGATTATTTGTTGAAGGAAGGAATTATTTTTCACAGTGAATCTCCTTATAGCTCTAGTGTGGTTTTGCTGAGAAAACCCTCTTGGGAACATCGTCTGTGTATGGATTACAGAAAACTGAATGCTGTCACAGAAAATCAGGTGGATCCATTACCTGATACAAATCAGCAGTTTACCAGGCTGAATAAGGCAAAATATTTTTCTAAGGTGGATCTTAGCAAAGGCTATTATCAAATTCCAGTAAAGCCTGTGGTTCGACCTTATTTAGCCTTTAGCACTTCGGAAGGCCATTATGAGTTCAAAATGTTGCCGTTTGGGTTGAAAAATGCCCCGAGTGTGTTTTCCAGAATGATGCTAAAATTGTTGGATCCACTGAATAATCCATGTATAACGAATTTCATGGATGACATTCTTATTGCTACTGAAACATTCGAAGAATACATTAACTCTCTGAATATGCTATTCGATAGGCTCAGAGAAGCAAATTTGACGGCTAGACCAACAAAATGTTGTGTGGGTTGTAAAGAGCTGGAATTCTTGGGACACACAGTATATCAGGGAAGCATGACCCCTGACCCCAAGAACCTGGAGAAACTGCAAAGAGCACCGAGGCCACAAACAAAAAAAGATGAGATCTTTCGTATCTTTGTGTGGGTTTTATCAGAAATGCATAAAGAACTTTAACTCTATATGTGCACCGCTGACAGATTTAACTCGTAAGGGTCAACCTGAAAAGATTTGGTCAGCGCAGTGTGATTTGGCATACCAAGAGTTAAAAGAGAAACTCACCAGCAAGCCGATATTGAAAATGCCTGATTTGAGTCAGGAATCTGTGGTGAGAACGGATGCTAGCAATGTCGGATTAGGGGCCATATTATTACAAAGGTCCACTTCACTTGATGGGGAATTAAGCCCAGTTGCTTATGCTAGCCGCAAGTTGAATAAGGCGGAACAAAACTATTCAACAAGTGAAAAAGAATGTTCAGCTCTAATCTGGGCTATAAAAAAGTTCCAGATCTATCTCTATGGTAGAACATTTGTGGTCCAAACTGACCATCAGCCCCTCGTGTTCTTGTCACAGGCCAAGCATGAAAATGCTCGTCTATTAAGGTGGTCATTACTTATCCAACCTTATTCATTTACAATCGAATATATACCAGGTTCGCAGAATGTGGGAGCGGACTTCTTGAGTAGGCATCCTAATGAGGAAAATCAGAAAACGCCGAGGAAATAGGATTTCATTTACGCTAAGTTGTCTCACAGATTATAACCTGCAATGAATGCATGTTTTAGGAAGGGAGGTGTGTAGCGAAATCTGTGAAGCAATCGCTAAATTCAGTAAGATTTTACTTCTATGATAATAAATACACCAGCCCGTGTGTGCCTGCCTATCGTCGTCTTCAACGCCAGTAGAGCGCTGAATTGTATGCAGCAGTAATGCTTAGACAATGATCCCGCCGTCAAATATTATACACTTTCCTAGTTTCGTCCTTGAGACTAACAATTAACTTGTGCCAGAACTGCGATACCAAACTGCCGTTTTGAATTAACGTACGATCTTAACTTTAACGCCACCAATAGTAGCAATTCGGACATTTTCCAGAAGTGTAGAACGAAACTGCAGTAAGAATTAACGCAAATATTACCAACGCCTTGCAAAACCCCTCTTCGCTCGATCCGCCGTTCTCTGTATATATCCACGCTGTTAGACGCGACACAGCCCAAAACACACACACAGTCGTATTCGGGCTAAAAAGTAACTATAAGGTAACATGCGGCCAACGCGTTGTCGAATTTTTGTGACGTACTACAAAAGCGCTGTTTCGTTCTGAATGAGAACGACAGTTAAGAAAAAAAAATTACGATTTAACGTGGAAATTTTTGAAAATACAGTACAGATAGGGGCAGAAAAAGAGTATAGGACTAGTGTCACGAGTTCGTGTTTACAGATTTGAATTGGCAAGATAGAAAAATATGTTATTTGAGGAAATGAAGAATAAAAACGATACTAGTGAATATAATAAATAAAAGAATACAAAATAGAACCACTGTGTGACAGACAGCAACATGATCCCTAATTACTTGTCAGAATTATAAACTTGTAGGATATAACTGAGATATTGACGAAGACAGATGGACGAACAGACTTGAATCTTTCTCAGTTTGCCCTGTAGGGGGGATAGAGGGAAGTTAGTCCAAGATTTGAAAATTGAGTTCAGTTTTTGAATAAAAAGACGCTAGAAGCCAAAACAGTCCCCCTGATTGGTCCTGGAGACTAACATACTAACGGAGGGATAAAACTAATTTGTAGTTAGTGTTCGGGGCCACTTGTAAAAGAAATTTTCTGCACTAAAGTTGTTCTACGAGCAAGATAATAGTACTATCTTGACTTTGCTGATCTGCACCAGCAAGCGATCTGGATTTGACCATATTTATCGCAAATCAAACTTATTAGTGTTAATATTTCTCTGATGCGGTAAGAAAGAAAACATTTATATCATCATCATTATTATTATTATGTATGTATTATTGAATATGTATGAAAATTATGTGGACAGAAGTTTATCTAGAGGGAAGTCAACATCAAACTTTGTGTTGTTTCACAGAGTTGTTAGGAAATATATTAACATGTTGTAGAAAAGCCAGACAGGCTTTCTGACATTTTGGGAGAAAGAAAAATTAAATATTAATGGGGAAATTGTTGTACAGTATTATGACATAAGACCAGACAAACCACTGGCCGTCTTCTTCAACAAGTCACCGTGATTGTACATGACTTCATATTATTAACTTAAAATGTTTCCTTTGTCAAGGAAAGTGTCAAACTGTAGTTTGAAGTTTATTTGACCATGAATGGGGTATACAAACCAATTAAGAACGTTAACTAATTGTTTAGTTACCATGCTGAGTCTGAATATGATTTAAAATGTTTAGAGTTAGGGAAAGAGAGAGTATATCAGAGGTTGAGTAGGATGCATTTATATCGTTCCAGGGTTTCATCTATGACTAAAAGTGAGCCCAGGTCAACTTATACCTGTCTATATTTCTGCATCTAAACAATTGAGGCAGTATCGACTGTGTGCCTCTGTTGCGATGATTGTTGCAACGTTCTTTCGACTATGTATTTATTTTCTAATGCATGGGAAATAACTCATGTATTGTAGTCACTTTTTTATTTCTACTAGTTGTCTAATCGTGTGACGATAGTTGCCGATAGTTTGTGCGAACGATTTTGAGTCATGTCCATATACGGAGCGCTCAGGTCGTCAGTTCTTAGAAACAGTTGGCAATCGCAATGTTTCAAGATTCATTTCCTTATTAGGTTCGAATCTGTACGATTGTTCTCCAGAATATTCTTTGGTTCGTAAGTTGGCTGAACACCGGTCGAGTCGCGCTTGTCTGCGCATGTCTGGTCTTGATCGCTTTTTGCACGGGTTCCGCCCCGACATTCAGAGTGTAGATAGATTCGTGATAAGCAAGACGCATTTTGGTTTGCCAGCGTCTGTGCTTAAACTGTTCAGGAAATAATGTCCTATTCATATTGTTCCTTTGGAGATGATATATCTGTGGTGATTCTAAGTGCTTGGAAGACTTGAGTTATATGTTTATTTCCTGAAAGAAAGGTAATGACATTTTTTGACACTTATCGATATTCTTTTCGGAGATTGACATTTTGTTTTGTAGCCCGATTATAGAAGGGTCTACGCTTATGAAGAAGTTTTCCGTCAGCTCACAATCACGTTCGCTGTTATAGGGGGGGAGAG
>JAMPIV010002093.1:0-40104 GCA_024509875.1 Oreohelix idahoensis
ATAAGAGTATGATTTTGGGTGGGTTTGGTTTGGTGGGGTTGGTTTTTGTTGGTTGGATTGTGTTTGTGGTGTTTGGTGGTTTTGAGTGTTTGTTTTGGTTATATTTGTTGAATTTGGATAAGTAGTGGGGTGGCGACTGTACTCTCCATTAAAAATATAAGCGAGTTGCGTATTACGTTTTCCTGGCGCCTCTGGCCCGTAGCTAGGACTATAAGCAACCTGTCAACGGCGCGAGGGCTCAGAGCCCTAATCTGTTTATGTTCCCAGTAGTCAGACAATTCTCGGCAAGCAGATCCTGGGGTGTCACTGCTCTCGCGCGGACCTGTGTTATACCGCGAGGCGGCGTCCTGACCAGCCATCGTATGGTGAAAAATAAAGGGTTGCCTAACATCCTTCTCACAAATTAGGCACTGACTCTTTCCTGACCACTATAGCACAACCAGGCAACTACTACTGAGTTACGAGTTCTGACGCTGTCAAGAGCTCTTTCCCAGCGCATTTATCCTGGCCTGGCTAGGCACGCATAGCCAGAGTGGCCTGCAGTCGCGCCACTTCTTCTTCCAAGCTAGCAGCTTGAGGCGATAGGTGGGCGTTAGCGAACAGCCGTGCATTCCCCTCATCCAGAGGCTCACAACTCCAACAATTGGCAGAGCATCGCACAAAGCTGAGTTTGATTCTGAGCGTGTTCTGGGCCTTCGACCAAGGAATCCTCACCGTCCTGCCAGGCGGGCCGTACTTGGCTCCAATACCGCACCAGCCCTGCCAACTTCCCCCATTGTAGAAATCTCCTGCAGTGTCCATGCCAGTCAAGAGCCAGTATTATAATGAACTGGATCCCAAGTGAACCCCACCAAGCTCATACTTGTTCACATTCCTGGGTTCTCACCATGCTGCAACACAGGGGGGTTGTGATGGACTCAGCCATCACTCTCAACATCTGGCACGATAAGCTAGCGGTGGTGCTACATCGGGACTTAACTGGTACTCAGTACTTGGGAGGCCCGTTTCCGGGTACAAACCCAGCGAGACACAGCCAATAGAGGCAACGGTCGCCGGGGCGTGTCTTCAGTGGGGAATGTTGTGGAGTCTTCCTGTCCATGTACTTAGCACATTAACCAAACACTGCCCGCAAGACACCACTCACGGAGGTTTGGAGAGTGGCCTACTTCTACTGACTGACACGTTTTTTGAGCCGGGGTGGGACGCATCCCACAGAGCAGTGCTCGGTGGGGGATTCGCGGGACGTGTCCATCCATGCGCCAGTGTGCCCAGCATCGGACCGCAAACTGTTTGGTAGACACACATGCTCTAGACACAAAGGACTATTCGGGAGTTAGTAAATTTCGAACTTTGTCATATCTTCTTGGCACATTGTGATGTCAGGGGGTGTCCCAGTGGATTTCCTACCGGGCCACCCGGGTAAAGCCAGAATGTACTGTGCCAGCTCTGGGTGGAAAAAGATAAAGAGGGGGTGTTACGGGTAGCGTCTCCTTGTGATACGTAGCCACGGTAGGGCTCACAGTGCTCTTTCCCCGCCACCAAATTGCCTGCTGGTTACGCCGAGTTCTCCGAGGCTCTAGGCATGTGACCAAGAGTTGAAGGCAATAGAATCGTCACGTCCTGAGTCTCTGTGCCTGTACGATGGGTTCCGATCTTCAGGGAGCAGTCCACACTCGTTCCCACTCCCAGGACTTGTTCAGTATCCATCTGGCTCCTTCCCACCCACAGAGGGCGTGTACGGTGTAGTGCACCGGTTTTATTATCGAGGTTTGCTCCTCTAGATCCGTTGTGTTTAGCCTGAGGATTCGCACCCTCAGTTACCAGGACTACCTCGAGGAGGGTGTGGCTCTTCACCACGCACAACGATCTTGGGGTATGAGAGGTTTTGCTAGGCCAAGAGACTAACACCGCAATGGTCGCTCCTTTCATGAACAGAATTCACTAGGCCTAGGGTGAAGCAAGGGGGGAAACCCACTACCCACAACACCAGCACATCATACCCCCTGTCTGTAGACTTTGCCCCTTTATGAATACTAAACCTAAACCATAAACATTATCCTAACTCTAACAACGTTGGTGACTTGCTTAGATGACTTTGAAGAACATGATCAACTGCTGTTCATTTCAACCCCTTACCCCTTATTACTGTATCTGAAGTCTTTTGTTTTTCTTTTTTTTAATGATGTAAGGAGATGATAAAAAAAGGATTTAGTGGGGTATTGGAGGATGAGACAGGTTTGTATTTCAGTACTGGCATTTGTCACTGATGTAGCCCTGATTGTTTAAATCAGAGGCACATCTTCAATGCAACCTGCAAGTCTGGAAGGAGGAGCTGGAGAAGAAAGGAGTGGTCACCAGCAGCTACAAAACAAAAACCATGGTGATATCATGAGAAGAAAGAAGGCATCAGATTAAGCTGGGAGAACAGGTCCTGGAGCAGGTCGACCACTTTAATTACCTCGAAGCTGTCATAGACTGAAAGGGAGGCATCAAAGAAGAGTTGGCTACCCAAAGAGCAGCAGCTAGGTGACTTTTTCAGGCCATAAATCGAGGATTCCTCAGTAAAATAGAAGTAGCCAAGAAGACAAAGATGGCTATGTAACGCTCACCCTATGTTATGAATGCAAGTCATGGGTTTTGACTACAGCCCCCAAAAGTTAATTCCAAACCTCAGAAATGAGGAACCTGAGAAAAGTTGAAGTAACAAGAAGAGACATGGCCAAAACCAGATGATATGGCAAGGTCTCAAAACCCAGACACTGTAGACCCAAGTAGAGCAGTCCCAACTATGATGGTTTGGCTATGTCTGCAGAATGGGAGATCGGCAACCACAACAAGTATGGGAAACTAAGAACTAGGGATCCAGACCTGCAAGATGACCCAGAATCCACTGGGAGGACATTAGGACTGAAGGACCGAGGGCTAGGTTGGAACCAGACCAGAAGGAAGACAGCCGATAGGATAGTATGGCATTCTCTCTGGCAAACCTCTAAACCCCACAGTAGAAAAGGAACGACTAAATAAGTAAATATAAAGCAGATGTCCCACTCTTCTTCATTTCCACCTATTTCAGCACACTTGGCCTCAGCTTTATAATGCGGGTTGCTTTCGTCGTCATTCAATCTAGAGCACAGTCATGTAGGCCTACTATTTAAGTCATCCACGCTGATAAGAATTCAGAGACACAGCAAAAAGAGGTAAGGATTAGGTTTAGATATCCTAAACCTAACCCTAAACCATCCTAACCGTAACGATGTTGGTGACTTACTAGGATGACATCGAAGTACATGGCCCACTATTCTTCATTTCAACCCCTAAACCTAACACTAAACCCTAACCATAATGACATCAGTGAGTTATTTGGGTGCCATATCGATAGACATTTTGGATGAAACTGGACAGATGCTCCACTTTCTTCATTTCAGCTCTTACAAAACAAGACTCAAAACTGCTTCAGTAAGAGAAGAAAATATTGAAAAAATGTCCTCTTATCGCCTGAAATAAAAAACAATGGGTCGAGTGTTTGATTCAGCCTCAAATAAGAGATGCAATAATAAGCGGTATAGGTCAGAAATCCTAAACCTAACCTAATCTATTTTTTTAAAAATTAATGATGAGAAATATACAATTCAATTTCTGGACAGTTATAATTAGGATATAGGCCCTATAGTGTTTTCAAGTCCAAATAATATGTTCAAATGCCGATATGCAAAAGTGGCACCATATCTGATGTCCAGTTATTGTAAATTGGGTAATTTCCTATCTTTCGTACCTTTTTGTTCCGCAGTGAATATAAGTAGCTAAGTGTTGTTTCACAGCAGTTAGGGTTAGCACTAACACAAACCCTAATCCTAAGCGCGACGAAACAACACCTAGCTATAGACATTCACTGCGGAGCAAAAAGGTACAAGGGATAGGAAATTACCTAAATTGAGCTAAGCAAAATTACCAAATTGTGTGTGTGTATAAAAAAAAAAAAAACACAAAAAAGGCAAATTAACTCTTTAAGTCCCAATCGACTTTATAAAGCGTCAGAGGTTAGACGCGCTTGGCCCAATCGACTATAAAAAGCCTTTAGTATATGTGCCTCTTTTTTAGACTGTTTTTAATTACAATTACCCACAAACCACCCAAAACGTCATTTCCGACTGGAAGTACATTCTTTTAAATACCGCACGTGTTCTAAGAGTGGACGTTTTTCTGTTTTGAGATATTTATTTTAGATTTTTAAAGCGATTTTTTTAAGCGCATATTTTCTAACAAAAAATGGCCACACCCACTTCTTCGAATGGTAGTCCCAAAAGGTTAGGCCTAACGTCAGATCAAGCTCGTAAGATATTTGAAGAAATTTTTGAGATTGACGTAGTATATTCACAGGATATCGAAAGTGATCTTTTGTGATTTCCTATGGATTTTGTGCTTTCCTATGGATTATGATTATGTGTTTTCCTATGGATAATATCTTCATAACAGGAGCAGCTCGGCAAGGTAAGAATATATCTATTTCTTTCAAATTTACCTGCTTCTTATTCCGCCTCCATTTTACTTTACATTTTACTAACTAATAAGTTTTATTAATAAATTTAAATTATGCACAAGATGCAGTTACTAACAATTATTCATGTATAAATAATATAATTCCCATCTTTCTGATGTATAAACTGAAATTTCCTCTTTTTTACAACAATATGACCTGTTGTTGTAATTTGTGAAATTAACAATTTTCTGAGTGTTTATTGATTAAAAAACTGATTGTACTTTGTAAGAGTACTTCTGTTTTGTGACATTTTGAAACTTTAATGTTGGATATTCCTTATGAGGAAACAATTTTAGAAGAATTTTAATGAATAACTTTTCCTCTAATTTTGCACCGGCTTCTTCTTTTGTCCTCCCCATTTTACCTTGAATAACAAATAATTTTTCAATGGATATGAATGCTTTTATAAACTTGTAGCACAAGAGTAAAGTACATCCAAGATACCTTCAGTTTCATATACAACAACTAAGTTATTTTATGCATAAGAACATTTTAAAAAATTATTTCCAAATAAAAAACACACCGGGTTGACAATTTCATCTGTTTTACAACAATACGACCTGTTGTTGTAATTTGTGAAATTAACAATCTTCTGAGTGTTTATTGATTAAAAACTGATTGTACTTTGTAAGAGTACTTCTGTTTTTGTGACATTTTTGAAACTTTAATGTTGGATATTTCTTATGAGGAAAACAATTTTTTAGAAGAATTTTAATGAATACTTTTTTTCTCTAATTTTTTTGCACCGGCTTCTTCTTTTGTCCTCTATTTTACCTTGAATAAACAAATAATTTTTCAATGAATGCTTTTATACATACTTGTAGCACAAGAGTAAAAAGTACATCCAGTTACCTTCAAGTTTCATATACAAACAACTAAGTTATTTATGCATAAGAGAACATTTTTAAAAAAATTATTTCCCAAATAAAAACACACCGGGTTGACAATATTTCATCTGTTTTCTTTTTACAATAATATGACCTGTTGTTGTAATTTGTGAAATTACAATCTTCTGAGTTGTTTTTTTTTATTGATTAAAAACTGATTGTACTTTGTAAGAGTACACTTCTGTTTGTGACATTTTTGAAACTTTAATGTTGGATATTTCTTATGAGGAACAATTGTAGAAGAATTTTAATGAATACTTTTCCTCTAAATTTTGCACCGGCTTCTTCTTTTGTCCTCCATTTTACCTTGAATATACAAATGATTTTTCAATGAATGCTTTTTAATACTTGTAGCACAAGAGTAAAGTACATCCAGTTTTATTTTACCTTCAGTTTCATATACAACAACTAAGTTATTTATGCATAAGAAACATTTTAAAAAATTATTTCCAAATAAAAACACACCGGGTTGACAATTTTCCACCATCTGTTTTTTACAACAATATGACCTGTTTTGTTGTAATTGTGAAATTAACAATCTTCTGAGTTGTTTATTGATTAAAAACTGATTGTTACTTTGTAAGAAGTACTTCTGTTTGTGACATTTTGAAACTTTAATGTTGGAATATTTCTTATGAGGAACAATTTTAGAAGAATTTTAATGAATGCTTTTCCTCTAATTTTGCACCGGCTTCTTCTTTTGTCCTCCATTTTACCTTGGAATAACAAATAATTTTTCAATGAATGCTTTTATACTTGTAGCACAAGAGTAAAGTACAATCCAGTTACCTTCAGTTTCACATACAACAACTAAGTTATTTATGCATAAGAACATTTTAAAAAAATTATTTCCAAATAAAAAAACACACACCCGGGTTGACAATTTCATCTGTTTTACAACAATATGACCTGTTGTTGTAATTTGTGAAATTAACAATCTTCTGAGTGTTTATTGATTAAAACTGATTGTACTTTGTAAGAGTACTTCTGTTTGTGACATTTTGAAACTTTAATGTTGGATATTCTTATGAGGAACAATTTTAGAAGAATTTTAATGAACACTTTTCCTCTAATTTTGCACCGGCTTCTTCTTTTGTCCTCCATTTTACCTTGAATAACTAATAATTTTTCAATGAAAGCTTTTATACTTGTAGCACAAGAGTAAAGTACATCCAATTACCTTCAGTTTCATATACAACAACAAAGTTATTTATGCATATGAACATTTTAAAAAAATATTTCCAAACAACAACAATAAAAACGCACTGGGGTGGCCATTTTTGCTTGGGCCAAACCCACTTTTTTGCTTGGGACTGAAAGAGTTAAAAAAAAAAAAAAGAGGGGGAGGGGTGCATAACCGTGTGGTGTTTAGTGATGGTGGATCATAGACATTTAACTGACTTTCATTTGACATAAGTAATATGTTTAATCAGAACACCATAAACCTTCATTTTCGCTGCTACAATCCGACCAATCACTCTAAGCTTTTGTTCTTGTTAAATAGGGCCTACTGTTTGACCACATTATGTAGCCTAGGCCTAGGCCTACTTCGTATTACCCGCTCTTACCCCTGCATCTGGCACATGCAGTGATCTTCGTGCAAATTGTATGCTGAAAAGCAGTCCACTTCTTGCACTCATCGTGATTTTCGACCACAAGGCAGTTAGAGAAAATCGTGCTTGTTGTGTCACGAACTCAAGCCTGTCGAACAAAACAAGCTAAATCGATATGCGCAGCAAAAACTCTTAAACCAAAGTTCACCGAAGTTTTGTGTTCATGGTTTTAAGGGCTAAGCTCCCTTAAGGTCGAAGTTCAGAGATACAACTTCCCGTTAACAAATGCAAAATCAATATCGACTTGCAAATTGAAAAAAAATTAAAAACAACTTTTATATTGTTATTGTTTAATCATAAACGACCTCACTGTGCATTCCCCAGTCAAAAACCCCAATAGGTGCTCAGTCCTCCCTCAGCAAATGTCGAAGAGTATAAATGCTAAATTTGTATACCTGTAGCACGCTGGTTGTACATAACGACGGATGCATCCTTTCTGAATGTCCATTTCTGCTAGTCCCCCACCTTTGATGCCAAAACTCCAAACCGGTCTCAGCCTTTGGTTTGTTGATTCATCTAATTACAGTGGTATTATCCCAACAGACGATCATTAATTGCCCCTTAGGTAAAAAGTATCTCTCCCTTATCCATGTCCAGTGTCCCCACTGTGGGTGCTCTCGAGGCCAGTCTGTACGCTCTCTCATTGCCACGTACATCTGCATGACCAGGACAGTAGATACATACCAGTTCTTGAGGATTCTATTTACGTTATCCATTCGTGCAGTAGCAATCCGTTCTGAACTTTCCGAAGCATGGCTTGAGAGTCCCCCCCCACTGACAATTTTAAGTGCACTGGCTTGATGGAGTTTTTTTCAGACAGCCACCTCAGTGCTGCATTGCGTAACTTCCTCTACCCCCATTGCTATGCTGGAGGTTGTTCCATGTAGGCTCCACTGTTCCAGCGACGAAACACCCCTGCCCCTTTTATTCTCCGCAGAATGAGAAGCCCCCATCCCCTGAAAAAATTTTCTCACCAACGCACTACGACCCATCAGTGTACACAATGGCGTCAATCATCTCCAGAATGATCACTTAGCTGATTAATCTCCAGCTTCTGCTTTTCCATTGCTCCCCCAAGAGATCTGCAACTCTCTGCAAGAGAACATCTAGAAACAAGTTATAAATTAAACTTAAAACTAGTGTAATTCAAAGGGGACATTTAACATTTTCTGTTGTAGCCAAAAGGGAACCCCCCCAGCAAAGGTGAGCAGCAATTTTTGTAATAGCTGTATGAAAGCAAAGAGCAACATTTCAGACCATGAATTCAAACTCAGAATCGGGAGAATGTGAGAAAAATCATGATGGTACTGCAGGTTTAATGGAGCCATATGGAATACTAAGAACTTTAATCGTTCAGAGAAACAGTATCTGATTTTTTGTGTTACACAGTGTGAATATTCTGGGAGATGGGGATTCTAGAAAGCGGTTACAAAGACAATAGCAGAGTCATCAGCCACCCATTTACCAAGGCAAAACTATTAGAAAGCTTGAATGTTGCAGACATGTTCAAAAGCGAGTGGGGAAGAGACTTCTGGATAAAGTATCCGAAAACAAATGCAAGAAGTTCACAGAGAATGGGAAAACTTATACCGGCATTGGTGGAATAAGCAGATTAACCAAGTTAGCCATAAAACGGATTCAAGGACACTATGGGGCAGCTATATGCAGAAATGTAGGAGATATTCCAGCAATGACGAAGAGCATATGGATAATCCGGAAACAGACGAGGAATAATGAAAACTGTGATAGATGGTGCCCTGTGAAGAAAGACCCATGCAGATAATAAGAATCAACTTCCTGAATTTGTGTGTTCTATTATTAAAGACATTTTTGACAAACTTTCAGCTGATACCCTTCTGGAAAAGTGTGCTCATGGTGGGACTCAGAATTCAAATGAATCATTTCATAATGTCATATGGTATAGGTGCCCAAAGAATGTTTTCATTGGAAAAAGTAGGCAGCATATAACTGTAAATGACACAGTGATTGTGTACAACAGTGAGGAACTGAGGAGAAAAAACATCTTTAATAATTTAGGTCTAAACTTTGGTAAATATGCATTTCAAATTGTTTCGAAAATTGACTAAAAGCACACACAGTCTGCTGAAATTAAGAATTTAGTGGAAAGTAAGCTGCAAAGTATGAAACTGCCAATGAAATCGATAAAGGAAAATACCAGAGATGATTCCTACATAGGGGGATACTGAGGTGAGTAAATTTTGTGTACAAGTGTAATTCTTCCATTTTTTTCTTAATTTTCTCAAAACTGCATTTTTCACACAAAAGTGGGCACGTATGCCATGATTTTTCAAAAACTATTACGAAACAGCAGTGAATTTTGGCCCAATTGTTGTATACATAGTGCTCATAAAAATGAATTAAAATAAAGGATATATATTAACAAACTACAAAACTGTTTTGTACAAAAATAGTTAAGTTATCCCCACCACCTCCCAAAAAAATAAATGTTACAACTATTTGTCGATTGGTATGTTAAAATTTTAAAAAAATCGGATATGAAACCAATCAAAATTATTTTAGTTCAAAATCATTATCATATATTAACAAATGAAACAGCCAAATTTCATTACTCAAATTATACTCACATTTGAGATATCTTGGGTAACAAAATACCTCAAAAAAAGCTAAAATTTGCCTTTTTTTTCTACTGTTTTGCCCCCGTAGACTGCAAGTTTTTAGTCTATACCTCAATGTTTTGTATTTTTTTCAGTAATTTTGCTTGTATAAATGACCAGATATAGCTATTATCTTATAATTCTGTGTTTTTCATTTTGGCGGTTTAACCTCCCCTTAATGAAGACATATAATGAAGCAGATATGCCTAATGTGCATTTAATCATAATCATCAGCTACTATCTCCGCATCTAAGGTCGGCTGCAATGGATCTCCAATGTGTTATACTCTTGTCTTGATGGTGCACTCTTATAGACGTTCCTATCCATCTCGTGATGTTATTTTCCCACATATTGCATTGTCTTTCTCTTGCATGTTTGCCTTCATCTCTTCCTTCTATTATGGTCTCCAGTAAGGTGTTATGTCTTTTTAAATGGCCAAAATATTGTAGCCATCCAATTTTGATCTCCTTCAATAACCTCTTTTCATTTCTAGGTTTTCTAGGACCTCTTTATTAATTTTCTTCTCTTTGCACGAGGATGCCCCATTCTTATATAGATCCACATCTCAAAGGCCTCAATTCTTTCCTCTAATTGCTTGTTTGTTGTCCATATCTGTGTAGCGTAAGGTTTTTTTTTTTAAGTTTAGTGTCAGTAGTAGATACTGAAAGACTAGAAATAGTATTATGTCTTGAAATGAGTGAAGTCCCAGTGTTGGAGAAGAACACTGGTATAACAGGATAGTCACAGCTGTGAAGATATCTGCTTCAGAAAGTATTCAGAGTAAAGTCAGACTCTAAAGTGCCACTTTAGCTATGTAACTACCTATGATAATTCAATAAAACTCAAACTTCAACAATATAAAATTAATAAGTCAGCTGAGTACAATTATTGAATTTATTATGTACATCTATCTTTTCTTCTTGTGAAATTATGAATGGATGATGATGGAAATCAATGAACAAAATATTTTACAAACTCTGAATGATGATTTATTTATATTTCTAATTATTTAACTAAAATAGTCTTTCCTTGAATTTTCCACTTAAATTGAATCAAAGTTCCTCAAATGTCCTTTCAATCTAGTCTCTTGGCTATGCTAATAGACTAATGTTTTTCATCATCAACTAATCACTGTCCTAGTCTGCTCTCATTTGGTTGCATGAATTTGAACATATGCTTTACTCAACTTTCAAGTCTTATGACTGTCTTCACTTGAATAGCACAGATTTATCAGTGTAGGCCTCCCTCTAGACCACCAACTGCTGATGGGGAATGAGGATGAAATCCTGATGACAATAGCAGAGGCTCCTGTATTATTTCAGGTAGCACAGATTGATCTGGACTCTAGACCTCTGATTCTGTTGACACATATGAACCCTCTTAGGATAGCTGTTAAGCACAGAACAGATTTGTTTTGGTGAAGTGGAACTGCACGGCCAAACAAATGGCAAAGTTAAGCCTTGGCAAGCTTCCTTCTTCAGTCTATCTCTGGCTTCTGCTGTGTGAGTGTGCATTTTGAAAAATCCACTGCCTCTTTTTATAGGCCGACATGCAGCATAGCGGAAAGCAATGGTTGTGGCTTAGTTGGAACCTGTGTTTTGGTGCATTTCTAGGCGAGTCTGTGCGAGCTGGGTTTCCGAATTTGCCTTCGTGCATCTCAACCCTATTATCCATGACTTTTTGACATATCTCCTTCAACTTTACAGAATTTCTGCTTTCTTTCCATGTGAAACTTTCCATAATTGGTTCTGCTATTGATTTGTAAAGATGAACGACACAGCAGCATTCGCTATAATGACACATTTACTTGCACATTTCTCCAAAAATACTCCTTCCATCCATCATTCCTTTGATCAGATTATAGTTGGAGTTATCCTTTGAAAAATAAACTAATTTTCATCCCTTTCTGACTTTCCATTCGCTTCTACGAAGCCTAAACCCATCTTCGAATTCGTACATTGTTTCCTCCATAATAAAACGCCATAGCTTTATCGATCGACTTTCAGCGAACTCGTGGTTTCTGACTGGCTGACCCACTTCCCTTTTCCAAGAATAGACAAAGCATGCGTTTACAACATTTGACAATCTGTACACTATACGATTATGAAGTACATACAGCGTGTTTCATGCAAAATTATGTATACACACTTTGAATGCTGATAACTCAAATATCATATGAAATAGAATTATGGCATTTTCATATTTAAAGTCAAAATTTTGAAAGTGTCGACAACCTGCAACAATGCATTGTTCACAACGGAGTGTTATGTATTGTTGCTAAATGAATAGCAAAACATGCCGTTTTAAGTTGATGTCTCTGGTCCCTTCACTTGCGAGTTTTGAGATGAGCACAACCTTCTGTTACAAGTAATAATGTAATGGCATTATTCATTTGTATCCAACACTATTCCGCTCTGTTCATGCAAAATAGCAAAATTCGGTGTTATTTTATATGTGAGTTATATGTATTCAAAGTATATACATAATTTTGAAACACCTTGATACATCATTTAATGATTCTCAGTTTGAATTTGTGAGTTAGTTGTTTTGGTGTTAGTATCTGTCTCATTTTGTTGAACGAAGCTTTGGCCATTCCTATTCTCTTCTTGATTTCTGTTTCGCATCTGCTATCTTCAGTTATTATATGATCACGATATGTAAAACTCTTGACTTGTTTTAGAATTTTCCCATTTGCATTTAATACACACGGTCATCTAATAATCATCTATGTCTTACTGTTGACATATTCAAACAAGGCACTAATGTTTGAAATACCGCTTCTCTTCCAAAAGTCACGGGGTGCAGACGAGATGAAGGTACCCCTCCAACCTCTGATGGGTAATAATTAAGATATAAAGCGTCACTCCTTCCAAATAATAATTTTGATTTACGTTATCTGATTGTGGTGTCATTTCACATTTCCAGTTAGTGTAAATATAGTAAATTAAATATCAAATTGTGCAGATGTGTGTGTGTGTTTTTCCCTTTGTTCCAAAATGGTAGTCTCTCATACCGAGTGGCGTTGCGAATGGGGGTCATGGTAGGTGTTGCTGGGCGGCCGCTTTGCGCGCCGCCTGAAGGGTCGTTAAAACGTCAAGTCATTTCTCTGCGAACATTTGTTTCCTCTTAACATTCTATGTGTCACGGGTTGCCTCCCCTGCTTTGCAGTAGTGGTCCAACAGTGGCCAAAACTCAAGAGTATCTAAAGTGGGTCGTCAAAGGTGTCTACCTTCGCACAAGATTACTCTTGGCAGATATGTAGATAGAAGTGTAATGACGCTTCTATCCTTAGGTAGTTTCACAAGATATTCAGAAAAGCGAAAACAATGCTGCATTGGCTGAGCATGTTAATTCTATAATCTGCCAACAACTTTTGTGAAGGATTAAGCAATTATTATTTTCAGCTCGTCAAGCCCCCACCTCTGATTTACTCACTCAGTGAAATTATTATTATTCTGGTATAGCTTTGTTTAGAGTGTGTTTAGTAAATTGACTAAGACATACATGCAGTACATTTAAAATGATTGAATCGAAGTTAAATTTGTATAATTACAAATAAAAGATTTAATAATCATTTAAGTTTAACAAGGTTTTAGACAATTTGAATAATGAATTATAAGCAAAAAGTTTTCATCATGGTTGTGATGGGAAGTTAGTTTTAAGGAGGTCACTTAGTAGCTTATATGGCTACTTAACTTCCAATGGTATGTTCTGCTCCTGCTGATGGGTTGGTTCTGTGCAGATAGGTCACTGGAGTTCTCGCGTCTCTGGTCAAGATTAAAGGCAGAGCACGTTCCCAGAAATGTCAAAGTGTAACTGCCAAGCTGGTCCCACGTTTCTACGTCAGTCCACTTCTACCTTCACTTTGTTCCAGAGATTGGTACTCCCCTGGTACCACCAATAAGCCAATCCTGGCTCACATACTTTTTTCTCAGATTAATGAAGTTAAGGCACCTGATTAGGCCTTTTATGCGTGTTCTTGGGGGTCGTTACTTTTATAAGATAATTCCCTCTATGACTGTGTGTTTAGTTTCCTCAGACATTGGCTTCCCTTATTAAATTGATATAGTTTTTCTGGGCTGTTTTGTAAGTCCTTATGAATACTCCAATAAAAGGTGTCCGGTCTGATAAGATGGAATCCTGATTCTAACTACTGGCAAGTCTGGTGTCTTTGGCAAGCGATTCTCACAGTGAAATAACACTGAAACGTGTCAGGTTATATGCCTGTCTGTCAGAATATACTCTCTACTGGTACTATGGATTTAATACATACTCAAACTAGATTCTTAGCTCGCTGTCTAAAGGTAAGACCACAGTACACAATAGCTGACATGAATAATGCAATAACACCTACAGCAGGTAAAGTTCCCTTTAATAAATATTGCGCACACACAGAAGCCATATGTCTCACTAGACGTAATTAATAGTCACGCCACCTGAACCTATATAATAGCAGAAGGTGTCATGTTATACATAAGACATACGTATAGCTGCACACTTCTAGCTCACAATCTTCATTACTGTAGCCACTAAACTGATAATAACGTAAGTTGATGTAATAGCTATCTAGTGACATACTCTATAGGCGTTCCTTCACCCTCAGCATGTTTTCTGCCCAATACCTGCACTCTACAAGTCACGCAATACGTGGATGCGCCAGCAATGGACTTATAACACGAGGACTCTAATACCATCTTAATGTTTGTCTAACTAGAATCTTAGCCCCAATCCAGCCTTATCAATACATAAAGAACAGATTAATTATACCTAGATCATAACTATCCAACAACTTTCAATGTGCTTCTCCATCGGGACCATAGAAATACATAGACTCACAATATGAAGCATGTCTACGACAAGAGAACCGCCACACACTTTGGTAACGGAGTCGGTCACGATGGCACAACCCATCTATTTCCCAGTTCCTGACGTGTCCAAAGTACGTCGCACTATTAGGGCATCAGCTGTAGAACGTGCAATCTATATCCAATTACTGAGGTGTCCCCAGTTAACAGCGTAACCTCACAGAGCATCCAGGCCCAACCATTACCTTATACTCACACTCACTACCTAGTCCTTATCAAGACTATGAGAGAAACAGTCTAGAAGTCGCTGATCTATGACTGTTTTGAATTGCTAGTCGTCTAATGTGTATAAATAGTGACAGTTGAAGTCGTGATTGCACGTAATAAGGCGACTAGCCTAAACCTGACAGTATAAACAATTTCAGTTCTTTGCCTATTGCCAATCAATGACGTATTACAAAGCCATATAGACTGACCACCACAGTCGTGTCATAAATGACGCTAGAATTTTTTCATCGACTCCACATACAACAGTCCAATACTATAATTTGAACTCCATCGGTCTACTCCTAGTCGAAATTACTCTTATCTTGAATTCTCACTTTAGTGTCACGACAGTCAACGTAATCGCGAGTATGCCTATAAATAAACTTACCCTTTCATGATTGAAAATAATGATAGTACCCTGCAGTTCACACTCACAAATGTGTGAAACTCAGGAAGCACCCTATCAAATGTGTCCTTCTTACAGTCGAGGTTGGTCATATAGATATCTGTTCCGATACGTCAAACTCTCCGAAGTGATACATTCTGTCTGGCCATAACAGAATATTAATTGAGCCATAAGAAAGTTACCATGTTCCTCCTAGGTACTCTCTAATATACTTGAGTTTTACTCCGAATTAGACGCAAAGAATGTCAGATCGAAGCTATAGTTCCACTCGTTCTTATCACACGAATGACTAGTTAAATGACTCACCGATACACTGTACATATTAGCTTAGATGTAGCAAACAAATCTTGGACTAGTATCACAGTTATCATATTATATATGAAACTTATATACAATAGTCTCCTCAATATTTAAGTATTAGTCCACTCTAGAGGGGTACACACAGGATGGAACCCGACTAATTTAGAACAACGTAAGTACGATATTTCACTATACATGAGAGAGTAGCGTCAACAAACAGAAAGGCTCTGACACTGCCTCAGCAGATACTTCAATGGTGTTACCTTATATGCCATTAACCCAGATTTGGGTGCCTTTACTACGATGTGACTCAGAGTCATGGTAGGGTATTTTTAGAAACTTATCGACCTGTGTACACTTTTCTGGATCGATTCAGTTAAATACTCACGACGCCATTTCGTTTTCAATGTGCATTCAGATAGTAGTTATAATCGACAAGACTCACTGTGCCTCAGCATATCAGAAACATTGTCAGGACTAGTACCTGCAGTCAGTACTACGATAACTAGTAGCAGTAAATCAGGATAAATCCAGATGTTGAAGCGTAGCAAATACATAAGTCGAACTACAGATGCTATTACAGCGCGATACTATGCTTCTGGCCACACTGTAAGCTATTTGACGTATCAGATTAGTACATCAAACTTTTTATCATGGGGACCATCTCCCTACATGTGATTTCCAACGTTGCATCATCGTCTACTCCTCATCGCTCTATTCATCCCTGGTGATAAAATCGCGAGGATCGCATGTGTAATGGCAGAATATTCCAGCCCCTCTGATGACCTCGCGAGACGATTCGCCAACGTGACTTCTAATGCGACTGATCCTACATATGAGAGGTCGCAAAGTACCAGCGTACTAAACCTCTTCCTACGAGTCTCACTATAGCTTCCTGGTGGCGCATTATCTAGGCTTTTCCTTAAGTCGCTCAGGCGTCTATCTGAACCTATTCTCAGCACAGACATAATCTGTTCAGGTCTCCCACACCTGACCATATCTCAGTCATAAGTGTATAATGAACCGATCCATGTGCTAGCTTGTATCAAAGGAATTCATTAGTCGATTACAGTATTGTTAGCATAGTCACGTATGAGTGATCCTGCTATGAGTCTAAAGCACAATACAGTACCTGCCAATTTCCCAGCTGCAAGTTGTCATTGATGAAATCATTATGGTAGCTTCAAGAGGTAAACGACATCGCTGCCTAGATAGACAATCGCATGTACAGTCGCACCTCATTTACTATCGATATTTTAGCACTAAGTATGGACAACTTGTGAGAACATATGTCAAACGAGTTCGCTAATTGACCTGTATTAGCAGACTGGCTCCTACGCCAAGATAATAAACCTAAGTTCACGGGGATGGCAATATTAATTAACAGTATAGTACCCTGCCAGACGAAGCCTAATGTGAACCCGGACAGAATACCAAGGGATCCAATGACGATGCATTGCAGCGGCTACCCGACTAATCATGCTTCGAAATGCTTACCTTGACATGGCGTTCTAGCTCACATCAAGATCGGATTGCCTAGACATGTCTTGTCTACTATGAGCCCGTTAAAATAGTGGTTTGGGAAACAACTGGGCCATGCATTCATACATCTATTTCTTGAACTTTAGGTGCTATCATATCAACCTCAATAAATTTTAATTATGGCCTAAATAATATGGTAAAGTCCAAGACTAATTTGCGTACTACTTAACATATATCATTTGTAAGCAAGTCCTATTAACCCAAATAAAGTTGACAAAATTGATAGAATATACGATCGTAAGTGGCTAGAGCGTTCAATAATAAGTTATTTTATTCTTCTCACCTTCCATACAGCATGTAATGCACTTAACCATGCGATAGCGATGAAGTGGGTGTCACTTCTTACAAGTCATGGCACAATGTCCGGCATTTCAAGACGAACTACGGTAAAAACCCATAGAAATTTCAAAGTTTCCAGAATTAAGCATTAACCATTCTTTTTTATCAAATACCTAGTGAGACCAGTTGATCATTGGACCGTGAGGTTTACATTTAGTCAGCTGTTAATTTGAAAAAAAGTTAAGTGTTTGCTGTCATGCCTTACGCGTGTAATTATGCGTGCGTACTATTAAAATCTGCCTAGGAGACTGTAGGCGTGATTTATTGCCTGAGTGATTGATCACACTCCGTTCAGTATTTCCCTCTCTACAAGATGAATCCTTGTATCACGTACTACATCTACCCGGGAAATCTCGTAGACAAACGATTGTAACCCACTGCTTTACATGTATAAAACCACTATTTGACGAGATACATATTTGCTTTCAACCAATCAACCGAGCAACTTCCACAGCATCTAGTCATCTGAGACTATGAATAGAAATAACGCCATCCTTGTTTCACCACTGCAAGAGTGCGGATTGAAAAAACTGAATAACATTAGGCTGTACAGCGCTTGAGACTAAACCGAGGAGGAAACCAAATCATATTTGCACCGCAGGAACCCAACCGAAACTGCTTATATTTAGCTTAAGCAAATTACACCTACCAATATAATCAGGCCGAAATGTTTTATGCTAAGCACGCAGAACAGTTTACCGATACAAGCGAAGCCAGAGACGTACTCCAACGGAGCTGAAGCAGGAGAAAATAGTGTGTCACCCGGGATGTCCACATTTCAAATTATAGGCTTACCTGTATTTGAGACCGTCATCGCACGTCGTGCACACCCGTGCTTCAAATCGACTGACGATGAAGCGCGTCAAAAAACCTGGCCTTTTTGAATACCTAATATCTATAAGAGGACTAATATCGTGCAATCATTTACCCGATACCGGCTACTGTGACTACCATTGGAGTAAAATAGAGGCTCTCAGCAGATTCTAAGGTAATGATGGTATTTGTTGTTGAGTTCCTTTATGTCATGCCGCAACCTAGGAGCAGCAGTTTACACTGTGATTGATAAGTCTATTGGACTAGATTAAGTATTACAGAAATGAAAGTAGAATATTTCCAATATTATGCCATTGGAAGATGATGACATAGACTAATTGCGGACTACATACCTCATCCCCTAGTCTGACACTTCAGCTATCAGTGCGCATATAACCAAACAGATCCATGTTTAGGACTCAACCTATTTCTCCTATAAACCTTCAGTCTATTGTCCTCAGATAACTCCCAAACTGCCATAACCTAGACCAATTACCAGTCCCTTGTGAAATGACTCAACCTGTTGTGTTCCCTCCTATGCGTCTCTCATTCGAGTTCTCCACAGGACTCAACTGCCAAAATACAGCCTAAGGACAGTCCCATTGCTTACTATTGACTCAATGCAAATTTTTCTCCTATAACTTGCAGTTATCTAGTATATCTGCCAAATGAATCCGACCGATAAGAGTGAAACCAAACCTGGCGATATAACCAAAACGCAGTCCTTGTTAATGAAAGAACTCTCAACTCTATTGAGCTTCGCATTATGAACACGATCAAATCCTGTATAACTTACTGTTACGACCAACTGAAATATAACCCTAAACAGTCCGCGTTGTCTATCAGTGAATCTGAATCATATTGTTCTCATCGAAACTTCCAGCGATCTAGTAATATCGCCTCCTATAACTCCAACCCCTTTAGGTAATATATCACCAAACAGATCTCGTCGCATATACACCTATCATAATAACATAACTTTAGGGTTATGTGTGTATAGGGATACAAATTGTGTTTAACCTGAGCTTTGAGTATAGCATCAGGTCGTCCCAGTAGAGGGCATTGTATAGATAATAAAGAGGGAGAAGGAACATGATTGTATCACACCAGGTAGTACATAATTATACATTCGGATGTAAGATCCTAGATGAAAACACTTGGTATAGACACTTATACTTAGATCGGGATGTATTCATAGGTATTGAATGTATTCAAGGTATTGAATTTATATTAATGAATGTATTCTTGCATTGAATTTAAGTATTATTTGAATATATCCCTGTAATAGTTTATCAGAAAAATTAATGTTTATTTAGTGCAAGTAGACAACTAGTCTTTTCTCGCTAATGATTGCCTTAAATCATACAGTGTGACCAATGTTTAGAGTCCAATCAATCCTACATGCAAACACAGGAGTGACACTCCTCATTTTTCAGTCCACATTAGAAAAAGGTGGGCCTTGAGGACAGAAAAAATAGCCCCTAAATTTGTCCCTTGTTTTACAGATTTATATACTGTGTCCATAAAAAAACAGGAGAAACTGGATCGTAGTTCGATCAACTCCAGCTGCCTGGAACTCACTGCAGCAAGCATAGAAGGTAGTCCAATGACTGCAAACGGATCTTATCCCCCTCAGTTCCTTTGGGTTGGGTCTAACGAAACTAGATCAACAGCTGGTGTTATTTATGTGTCAACCAGAGGACAATGGACAGGCACAGCAGCGATCTAAAGACGCGTAAGTACAGATGTACAAACCCTGTGTATGTTAAATCCATATCATCTAGTCGACGATGAGGCGTACGAGCAATAATCAACCAGATAAAGAAGACACATCTACTGTCAAAGAACGACGTTGATTACGGCGTGAAGCAAGAGACATAATAATGGATCATAGTGAGCCATGGCTACACTAAGTTTTGATCTGCCCGATAGAATGAACCAGGCAATAGCAGCCGAATAAGCTGTAATAGAGACTTTGGTCCTAAGATCATGAGTCACTATGCACAGCTGAATACATGTACATTATCTCATGAAACGTAACCGACACAGTCTACAACTAATCTATTCTCATTGTAGTACCGAATAATGATGGCGAGAATCAAGACTTGTAATGTACAAATATATATACATATCTAAGAATAAATAAATAAAAATATATGTTGAAAACATTTGTAAACTTACAAATCCCAATTACATTCCATTTTTTATCAACATTACACAACCCTTGCAGCCTATCAAGACGTTAGCAAGCCTTAGTTATAACAAAATCAAATAATAAGGAAATTCGACTATTGATGTGAATTTATTGAGGAACGATCCGATCTCGTCAATTTCTGATCGAGTTGTTCAAGCAGGTATAATCATCTGTATTCCATGATATTGAATTAGATAGACACAGTTTATTTACCAGACAGGATAAGGGTGCGGCACTGTTATGTTTACGGTCTCCTCTCAAACACACGTGTTTTGTCGAAGAATCGAAAAGTAACGACTCAGCATGGGGATTGAGGCGCTGTAACAATTTTCGATATACCGTAGTTTTAGCTCTCAGACAACTGAGGGACTGTTCACCATTTTCTGGCAGACATGTCTTATGAGTTATTATCTGTAATTATTCAGTACTGACAGTATAGCCGTGATCACTACAGCCAAAATAAAACCTCATGCTCCGACACTCACTTCTAGATGGCAATGTCTGTCTGTTTAGGTTACATTGCAGTGAAAAAAAATGAAATTAATAGGAAATAGTTATAGAACTGGTAGGTTCAGTTATACCAAGTGTGTCCCACTACTACGAGACGAGAGAGTTTTCTAAGAAATACATTAGCAACTATTGTATAGGATTGTCTGAAAGCGCTTTGTATTGATGTCACTTATAAGGTGTTAACAAGTAAAGCAGCCACAGCTGTTTACGAGTTTATTAGCAGACGTAGTCATAAAAAAGGGTTTTTAATATAGTTCAGCCATTACTGGAAATAAACACCGCTGTCTAACGGACAGGCGGCGTCAGTCCATTGAGAAAGCACGTGGTCATTCCCCCCATTCATCGTATCACTTTGTATATAATTCTAAAGATACGGATTCAGCTTCTTTACTAGTATTACACATATTATTTAATTGTATATATTGTGGATTTTCAGAATGTAGATTAACAACGAGATCACCCAACCGAGTAAAATGGAAAGAATCGCAAAACATCCCATCAAACTGCCTGCTAACGGGAACACGACGCGGACTTAGGTACGTCACTGAACTGACTCACATCGAATGCCTTCCCTCCAAATCAGCTTTTTCATGATTCCTCTGTTTGATGACGATGCGCCGTCTGGCTCAACACAACCCGGCAACCCGGTTTTTTATCATATTTTCTGTAGAACAGCGTTGCTCATACTACAACGTTAGCAACGTGACCAACTTAATATTTTCGTGCGAAATGTCCTATCCTGATACACTTGTCCTAAGATTGCCAATATGACACCCCAGCATGCAGGTTTGTTATGCGAGACACTGCCATCATGAGGCATTCAGAATTCAATTCTGCAACAAAAAATGTTGTGTGTCGAGGTAATATTTCTTCAGAAACTATGTTACTGACTATGTAACATAATTGCTGCGAGTGATGAGGCCAGTACCGACCACTCTTGAGACATTTTAGATCATCCCCATATGCGTATGGTATTGAAACACACAACTCGCGCATTATGCTGGTAGTACGAACTCACTAAACACAAACCATGAGAATGAAAATCGCAAAACCGAGACCCCCAACGGCTTACTGTCATGCTAGAGAACGGTCTTATACGACATGAATTATCAGAGTAAACAATCTATATAACGATCCTAAAGTAATCTTGTCCCATAAACAAGTCCGGTGGAGATTTATGAATAGTATTTCCAAGATGAAGGATGACAACGCGAAAGCCAGAGATAGGAGATCATCGTGGACTGTCCAAAAAATATGTGTACAAACGCCAGACACTTAATCTCTTTATTTTACCGGCACCCAGGCTTATATAAATCAAACATAAAGAACAAAAAACGCTGGCGATTTTACATGTTAAACGCACATACTAGGTGTATTGCGTTTACCAGTTGGGAGTCCTGGTTATACACGAGCATATGGCCTAGTCCGATACAGTGTAGGATGCATGCGGTGGATGACGGGTTGTCTGAGTCCACCTATCCGATACGAGAAGAGCTTTTCAGGGATGGTCCAGATGAAAACAAGTAGTACGAGACCAAAAAATACTGAAAGTGAGCGACAGAATGTTAGAAAATTAAAACATCATCAATTCTATAGGATGAGAGGCACAGTAGCAAAGTAAAGCAGACGTGGACCGTTCACAATTGAAAAACACATCGAACAAATAATCAATAGAGCACGGCAAACACATACAATGATCGACATGGATACCGGTAGGCCCGTTCAGTTTTTTATTTGTTATTATTTTCGTACGCCCGCAACTGACCTCCGAGGATCCTGAAATACGAGCCGACTAGGAGTGAGATAACTATTCATGTTATCTAGAGAGAACCTGGACAAACGTAGCTATTACGTAGTATTATCCTTATTTCTTGTAACAGATGAACATTGTGATGTCCCCGTCTATCTCCATTAACAGAAGTGAGCAGATATTACACCGCACGATAACGGAGGTAATCCATTAATAGCTAGTTCCGGAGACCACAGTGAGAAATCCGGGGGCGGGCGGGAAGGGGTGCGATCCCGGGCTTCGAACAGACACTCGCCTCTTCAAATGTCCTCGATGCGACCCCGCGGCTTTACTGTGACTGGAGCCGAGGTTTTAGTCGAGGTTAATCCATGTCCGAAAATCCTGTCGACTAAAAATTCCTCAAGATGCCGTCGCCCGGGTCAGTGATTCCCTGGAATCACCCGCGACTTCGCCAGAGCGTTGTATGTAACACCACTAACCTATGAGCGTGCAGGTCTCCAACGGTCACCTTAGTAAATCAAGAGCAATGGACCCAAACAGTTCTCATTTTGTGACATATTACTACTTTCTCCTTCGTAAGCCAGTTGTGAGCGTGTACATATATGAGAAACTAAAGAGCTATTTATTTTTAATCGTATATAACGCGAACACACAGCTAGTGGGAACTAGGATACTCTCTGTCAGTATAATCTGTGGCGCTTCTTAAAGAACTTGAAAGAGAACACTGCTTGAGACACATTCGACTACTATTTCTTGTTCATATAATCAATATTAATCTATCAGGTTAGCACGGAATGAAGTGAGTAGCAAGATCAGTCTAGAACTATATGATAGAAATAAATGAAATTATGCAATCTGCACTGTGTTTCAGCGTGTTAATAACAGAGGCGTATCAAAAATTGTACGGTACAATGTCTTTTTCTTCGTTGATTTATTTAAATGCCATCTTATGTGACACTAAATTTCGATATTTTTCCCTAACACTGTGGTTCTGAGATACTTGGTTAGTGTCATCTTAATATAATTTCTAAATATACTAGACGATAAGACACTGATGACATATTTACATAATAGTTCGAGGGTTTTTCAAGGAATGAAAAATCGCAGAGCCACTGTTTTTTTTCTGGATATATTTCAACCAAAATGGGGCTACTGAGTATTTTACATACTGAGCGTGGCGGAGACTCGGCCATTGAAAGTGGTTTAAGAGAAATGGAGTATAGTATGAAGGAGTCGTAATAGCTAAGTGATAATGAGTATGAGGTCAGCAAGAATCGACTCGCACAGTCAGGATAACATATCTTTAAGTAGTATTTGAGTGAAATTATCCAGAATGGCCTTTCTTGACTAGCCTACTATAGTTCTAAATGAAGATAGAACCGGAGGAGAACTCGACCACTCAAAATTGCGCAAGGAACACCTATCAACACTTCTTCCTAATGAAAATGTTAGGCTACGGTCATATACCCACTAGCTTACTTTGCTATGGGGAGACAGTTGTGTGAATGGTAATGGCCTTTGTGATCTTGACATATAGCAGAAACACACACCATGCCACTGGAGACTTTGAGATACGGTCATACTACAGATCTTTACAATAGATCTGTGTAATAATATACAAACCTAAAAGATTTTAGAACACAAATAGCGAGCTAAAATCCAGCTGGCTGAAACATTTTAGAAAGTCTAAACTGGTACTTATATGTATTACATTTATAAGATACAATTGTACAGCTGTATCTTTAATATTAGGCCAGAACTATGTATAAAGATTGTGAGGAATTTATGAGTGCAAGATTGCAATGTCAATACTATGAACTATTGCATTAAAAAAATTCTGTGTGACGTATACCAAATTGATTTTAATAAGGATAATGTAAGTATTTACAACTAGTAAAAAATAATTAATAATTTTCAAGCCTCAGTTAAGAACGTATTGATACCAGGCGAGTGTCTGATATGGGAAATGTGGCTTCATGGTAGAATCTCTCCTCCGAGGAACTAGGGAACAACGACACTTACCCAAACGATTGTTCCATTAAATGGAAGGAAAGAAAATGGGATATTTTCGAAGTAATATGCACTATGGGTGTATATGTTCCAATGAAGTTTGGTGTAAATCCAGCAGACCATGGCCTGCAAACTAACCTTTGAAGGTGTAGCGCTGGTGCTGGTGAAATCTGGTGGCCCCACCTTCCCGTGGTCTATGGTGGTGCAATAAAACTCTGGTGGTTGGCTTACCCCCGTGACCTACGGCCGATATGGCTGATACCGGACCGCTATAACACGGTCAATACAGAGGCGAGGTTTCTATGCCGAGAAGCGACATCTTTGAACAGACTAGAGGTCCGTCAGTATCATGTGCAATTAATGATTAGTGCCCAGAGCACTAAACCTTGAGCACCGCGCCATTTATAGAGTGCGTCAACAAAATAACACTGCTGCGCAAGCACTGACAGAACGTCAAAGAATCTGAGGTTCTCGCGAGGTGATCTCCAGAACCTTACCTAAGGATCCACTTGCTAACACATAACAGGGGGACATTAAAAAGTTAACACCATTGTAGCACCGGGGACATATCTGCGTCTGACCATTTCACAACGACACTTCTTGCGCCAGAATATGGTTTTCACCTTTAATAACAGGAGAGAATAGATCTACAGATGAACCGGAGACTACATGAATTCCATCGCAGAACAATATGATTTACTTGGCGTACGTAGCCTTCACAGGATAGATCAGGAGATGAATCTCCTCTCATGATTTCACAACACTTGATCTAGTTCCTGTCCCTATATTCATATGTGGCTGGAGTTTATATATATTGTTTTGTCCCCGTAGAAGACCCTGCAACTATGCGCGGGGGGTCTAGCAGTGGCTGAACATCACTTTTGACAGATATTCGTGTATTTGTAAGTGTGGTTCACAAGCATTGAATCGATATGGCTAAGAATCAACATCCAGAGGAATGATAATCGCGAAACAATAAACAATATTCAAAATATACGAAAGAAGAATATCGTTCAATCTTACGATATTAGTTGAATAAAGTGCGAGCGCTTACATGCAGATAATGCTGACTGCGAAAAAACACATCTGACATGCTGGCTATAGTTAATGGCTGTCGCGCCTTGAAATTAATAAGTCAATAATATTTCAATTCTGGAAATCACCGACAACACTTGGAAATTAACTGTGTGCTACTCACTGGACAAACGCTATTGAAGTAACTGATGCTCTGACGCAATGATGCCGACTAGATTCGTCCCGCGATAATGATGAGAAATAAGGATTGTCCATTATGGGCCAATCAATGCCTTGTTTTTTTTTTACAAATTCAAATTTCCCTACCACTAGAACGAAAGCGATGATCAGCATGCATCAGTCAATATATAGACGCAATCTCATTTTAATCTGTTAGTCCTGATACCCGAGGCTCCGAGACGTATGCGATTTATTCACATAAAAGCGTGACTTATGTTTACTTTTGAACCAACCTAGTTATTCCTTGTGCCCCTCTACAAATTTGCCCTGAAAATTATTTTTAGCCACAACGAGTCCGCACCCAATTTGCCCCACCCTCTTCTCTTGGAGATCTATTTTCTGACTAGATTTGACAACTACGGTTGTCAGTCATCAAGTCGCGTATTTGATGCATCGCGCCAAGACATGAGTTATGAATGTTACAGATTGGCAGAAAGAATGCAAGATCTTTTGGGCTGAGACTGGTGAAGCAACACTGTCCATTTGAGTGCGCCCATCTATCCTTCATAATTACGCTATCCGTCTGTAAACAAATAAAACTGCATATTATTCTCACCTGCTTCATGAATGGAGGTGGGCTGCTATCGCTAGCTCCAGCTATTTCTATATTCCCAAACAATAATAATAAGAAAAAAGCCGTGTCTAGTATCTATTTTACAGTAGTGTCTTTGTGCGTAATATTTTCAACGCGTATCAGGCAGGATATTTGCCGCTGAACGTTCAAATATTAATAATTGTGCTATAGAAGTGTGTAATACCCGTTACAGCAAAAGCATCCCAAAGTATAACGTAAAGACCATTAGATGCGCTTACAACCGTTAGAAGGTATAGAATTAATCTATAAGCCAAGGTACCACTTCATGTCGAGTATTCCTACTTATATAGTCAAGCAATTGGAAACTTGACAATACTCCGTCTCCTCCGACTGTGTGATCTCCCCGTCCGTCCTAGCTGCCCCATTGCGTCCGATCCTTGCCAGCCATGCTAGTCTGCACGCAAAATTTTTGCATGATTTATTTTTCCTTTGATCCGCCGTTTCTCATCCGTTCAAATGGGTAACCGTTTTGATGTTCCTTTCCTAAGCAAGCTCAATCTATAGTAGGAAGGGTAGATGACGATATCCTCTTTGGTACAAGATTAAGGCGAGCATAGTGACCGAAGTCACACAGTCTTACCATTATGTTTTTTATCCTTGAACTATTGTCTATTACTCCTTATGGAGTATAGATTACTTTGTACGAATGTGATTCACTTGTTAATATTATAGACACATCTCCCCACTTGAAAACATAGCCACAGCAAGTTCTATAAAAACCCATTGAAACACCCATAATACAAATCTCCTCCTCAATCGTCTGCCATTAACTCTCGATAGACTACTCTATTGATCACACTGGGTAGCCGGTACAGACAGGCACGCTACCTGACTACCGACATACTCAAAATTCTGGCCCTAGAGCATACTTTGATAGTAGGATAGCTAAATACTGTTACGGCGAGTTGAAAGCAATAAAGACCTTGAACAAACCTCAGAAGAAAAAGCAATCATTAAATACGCGTTTTCATGCATGGTAGCCCTGAATAAGAATAGACGTACAAGGCTGATGATCCGTCCCCTCGTGACCTACTGTGACAACAAAAGTCCTACACTGCCGTTTGAGGCGGGACATGATAGACTTTCTGACATAACTTCATTATTGCCGCATCTTTGACATATATCTGAGCTATAAGCTATTTTCTTTTTTTTCAGCTATGTCGTGATAGTAAATACCATGTTATCATGAACCGGCCTTAAATCAAGAATTGTGGAAACGAGATCTTTGCATAAGCGCGATCAGGCTTTCAGATACCGCCATCATGGTTGCAAGATAAGTATCTAAACGTGTGTCAGAACAAAGCCTCCTCCTATTCCTTACATTACTACTTAGCTAGCCGTTACGGTTCCATAAGCGAGCATGAAGGTCTCCTGTGAGTTCAGAATCTTCATAGGCAGTAATTATGTAGAATGTAGGTCTACGCCTAGTAGATTAATATTAGTCACTCATTAACAAACATTGAACGCTATTTCGAAACGAATTGTGCGAAACCAAGCAGCAGTGACTACCAAAACATTATCTGGAATTATCCCTTTTGCTGAGTCAGGATACACGTCATATAGCTACAAATAGCTTTAAAAATTTTGGATTATTTCTGATAAAATCCGCAATAACGACAATCGAATGAACCACTCTTTTTTTATGTTTATGGTCTAGGAGCTCTCTGCAGTTTTTTCCAAAACATGATGGATCAGGGTTTTCATGATCGCCTGATATACAGTGGTGTCCCCAAGAATATATTCCAACTCTTTGCATCCAATACAACACATTTTATGTTTTGGCCCTACGGCAGTTATAACTTGAGTTAGTCCGCCTCCCTGAAGTTCCATTAAAATAACATGCTTAGAGCAGTCACGTTAATTGTGTTGTCTTGACTAAGCCAATCTGTGTCTACTGTGGAGCGTACTGAGAATATAACAAGGAGTCCAAATAGTGAAATGTGATAAAAATTATCCGTTACAATAGCATGAGGGTAAATTCAGATAGCGGACGATCCAACACTTTTGGCGCAATCATCAGACATTGCAACAATAAATCTCGGAGCATTTTTACAGAAAAACCGTGACCACGAAAGGGTAGCTATATTGACTATTGACTGCCGAATAGATGTCCCATGGACCGAAGAGTGGCAAGCAAGCACCTAATAGAGAATTCTCACTTCGAGTGTGCGCAGATACCCCAACGTATGCTTTACGCACTGGGATCTGGTAAAAATACGCTTATACTAAGATACAACGGAGCACTGATGAACACTTAATTTTTGGGCGCACCTTGTTTCATATGAAAATTATCATGGCCAAATATGCGAGCAGCATTTATGTAGGCTATTCAGATAATGTAATCCACGATCTTTGACACTCCTTGTGCTGTTAGGACTAGCATCTCAGTTTCCTGTAAATTCTATGACACAGTCTGTGATGATCCCCCCAGACGGTTATCCTTCCTCGAGACACAACGACACTAGAACTAAAAATATGAATTACACTGTTGTGCGAAATAATCCCCTCCTTCAACAAATACTCTATTTCTTCCTTCAATGCCTTCTCCTTCGCGAACGTAATAGAATAGGCTCTCATACAGATTGGGTTTGAGTCTACCAGTTTCATGTCATACTGTAGCAAATTTATAGCGAGTATGAGCTCAGGTATTTAATCTGTTAGTACATTCATGATATAGTATCGAAGATTCCATCCAGAACCGTTGAACTCTGCACCATTCCTCTTGGATTTTAGAGAATGAACAAATATTCGCAATGAACTGACTGACGACTTTTACCGCTGTTGGCTTGGGCGGCTCTGTACGTTCACACTAGGTAGTAATGAGGGGTATTCATATGAGAGGTGGATGTGTGTGGTTGCTATCCTTTGTTATAGACGCTACCTGGGTTGCAAAAACAGAGGGTCAAATTAAGGTGGTGCTTTTCCGGAGTGGTCTGTCCTCACGTGAAAGTACTTGTCTTTAAAAAGATTCACCATAATAAACTTTCTCCTTCCCCTTTATTGTCAATTTTAAAGTTTGAGCATCTAGTGTTATCAATCCTTCTCTAGAACGCGTATATGTGACCGTTAAGGAGCTCTAACAGACGAAAATATACTAGTAGATTTATTCACGGCTAACGATGTAGAATTAGAAAAAGTCACCTACTCACGCAAAGCAATCCCACAGCTAGTTCTCGGTCCTCATTTTAGCCTTCCCTATTAAATATAATGCAGCATTTTTTATCTTCTCTGGGCTTGTTTCAAATTAATCATTTGCCAGTTTATCCACCATCAACCATCCAAACGCTTATCAAGACGAGATGACACAGCTCTCGGGATTACACGTATTGAAAAGATTGAGGTAACAGGTCGTAGCCGCGCTTTCCATGCCACTTGCCGATGCCAGGTAGTCCTTAAATAATAGCTTCTAACGTAATAGTAGACCCTTTTATTGGCCTAACAAGATCCCGTCGAATAGCGACGTTGCGGCACATGCCATCCCGGAAGAAACTATGTGCTGATTATAACCAGACATCCCGATAGCGAACAGAACAATAGCTGCTGGCAGAGAATTGATTCGCCAACCACGCAGATACGGCGGTTATACTCGTAGTCCTAGCTTTCACAGGAAGAAACATGGAGAGTCGCCTTTGAGAACCTACACTAGTGCCCTGGCCGTTATGAACGGATGCGCCTTCACCGTACTTTTCTGTAGATAAGGGTATCGTTAACTACTAATGAAAAATAATCATGGCTTGAAATGAGCTTAATAACACTTTCTTCCGCGTAAGTTTCACAACCCTTTACCATTGAAGAATCCATTATCGCGTACAAGATTTGCTTCGAGCGAATCCTAAGATCGGACGTAAATATAGTAAGTAGTTGCCTCTGCAACAAGTTTTGTGAATCAATTGTATGGCAGGGTCAAGCCGCCTCTCCCCACATAGCAACACAGGTATCCCATCCTCAAGTCAAGGTATGGAAACCTGTTGTCACTCCTGCTTGGTCCGAGGACGAGTTACCCACAAATATCCCACTGCACAGCCCGATACGTCGGTCAAAGTTGTATCTTCCCCCGATACTAAGGTGCCAATCTTTCAGCCAGCCATCAGTAGTACTGCTGACAGTGAGTGATTCAGTTGTCCAGGACCATTTCAGGACAGCTAGACCCTTTGAAGCAATGATAGTGAGCAGATCGGCAGCGAAAATGAGACATATGCTTTAGATTAAATCCCTCCCTTATCCCTAGGCCAGGAATTTAAATGACCAAAGACAGAACCAATATACGAGCCTTGTGTCCGACGACTGTAGGAGGCTTGAATCCCCCATGATGACCAGAGTGAAGGGAAACGTCATGCCCTAGTATCCATCACTTTAAAACTGCAAAAATAGTTTGGAAAGAAACCTAACTGTGGTTGTGACATCCTGTTGTTCGTGACCTCAGTATCATTGAGATCGCAACTTCCTGTAGAAATAGTATTGTTCCTCTTCATGAAAATAGGTTTCTACCAGGCCTAGCACGTGCAGGCCGGTGTGTGAGCATTAGGCGGCAATTGTATTTAACAACAATGGCTTGAGATGTACCTAAGAACCGTCAGCCAGCCGCTCTTTCTCAAGACAGCATCCTTCTGTATGAGCATTTATATGTTCACCATCTAGTCCTCCTTCAAGTCTGTGACCTTGCTCAGAAGTGGAGTGCAAAGATGACTAGCTGAACCCCGCACGATGACAGACAAATATACCGCAGGATTAACTCTACGGATACCCCCAAGAAGACTTTTATCGTACCACAAAACCCCCCAATATCAGAGTGGACATAGACCTGAGTATCATACTATCACGTGCTCAAGCACTGTGTCGACAAAAAATTCTCTTCCACATATCGAGTTTTTCACCGTAGATAACCCCATGCGCTTAGGAAGTGTACCCATGAGTTGTTAAGTATCCATAGTCCGCCCTTGTATTAACCACAGTTTTGTTCCCTGTGGAAGAACTAGTTGGAGACTTTGGAGAGTCTCTCACTAGGCAAAGACTGTCACATTTATACAAGATGAAGTATATAACCAGAGAATAAAAAACCTGAACTCATAATACCACGAACCTGTAGTTCAATCAAAAGCGCACCTTACGTGCGTGACCCTCAATTACAAATAACAGTCGCACTCCACATAACTGGGGGGAGAAAGTTCCGTGTTGTCCTTAGGAAATCACCTTTAATTCTTTCGACCCCGACTATCATTTTCAGCAATTTTATTGAAGATAACCCGAGTCTTAACAAATATTCGGTGTTACTGGTCTATCTTTTTTTTGCACCATGTTACACGCATCTTTTTCCTTGGTTTCAAACCGGTTTTCGTGTTTCAGTGAATAGCTTTTGGTCCATTGAAGCTGTGAGTTTCTTGTCTCGATAGTCATTTCTTCTGGCCGCAGATGAAGTCATGAGTTTGTCCCCATAACCTACCCTTATATGTTCCCTGCTCTCAGTTAATCAAATTTATTAAATTTGGCTGGCTGTGGAGCAGTTTAAACAGTGGGTCTATTTCTATTCTTTTTTAAGCACCACATACACTCTGGTGGGCCCCTTACGGCCTGCCTGATCCATCTCAGCGCACATATAAGAACCTCGTATCCCTGCGAACTTCTCGACATGCCTTGTTTCCATGAGAAATATTACTCATTTTACAATTGAGCCATGGACCTCTCAAGCATTGCTCAATTCATGATCATTTCTTGTTTAAGATCTTTCGCGGGACATCACCCAGAGCAGTCCCATTTCACTCCCAAATAGGTTACCAGTCTAGCAGAGAATTGATGTATGTCTCCCCGAGACAACAGTTTATGGCAATCTACATATTTCTTTACGATAAAAAACACCATTCCTTCTCGTACCATTAATAACAATATCCATGCTTTAACATGTCATAATTGCTTTGGTCTTACCCAAGTATTCATGATAGTTAGCATAAGACTATCAAAAGAAGTAACCTCTCAATCCTATGAGAATAACGATTTAATCTCGCCACCACTCACTCATCGTATATAACACCAGTAATTAGTAGCCTAATAAACTCAAAACGGCAAAACACCCCTATGTACCCCTCTATACCATCGTCTATTCTCAACAAAATGTCAAAAGAAACCCCATAGCTGAGTTTGAGTGCTCCCAGACTAGGCGACAGCATCAGAGGGCTAAAAGGCTGGGCACCAATATTCAGGAGCCTGATGCCTTGAAACTCGCAGCTACCCCTTAGTCGTAATACGTGCCCCTTTGCAACCTTTCCTATCTCTGGCCCGGTACCCTGTAGACGTTCCATTTTTCTAACTTCGCGAATCACCATGTCGGCAGATCAACACTACTTTGTTTTCTTTTCTGCCATGCCCTTATGCTGTCAATTTGTCCTTCTTCCTCAATCTGCACGTCCGTCTTTAAGACACATTCACACATGAGTAATTTCAAGATGAAGATATACACGCCCCATCTAAGCCTCGATAGACACAACAATTCAATATCCGACCTTAATCAGACTACATAAATTTTCTTTCAGCCTCTTTTTCCAATCTCCAGATTCTTTCTACCCTGACTCTACACTAATAAAAATATATACAATTTCGTATGGACTGGCCGTTAGGCGGACCGTTTAGCTATTATGCGAATTCTAAAATCTGACCATCGCTAGTCCCATCTCCATTGCGTTCAGGCACCAGCAGCTGTATCTAAACGAGATAATACTTGCAAGCTCCGCCTATCAACGATTACTAAACAGAAAACAAGCAATAAGTCAAAAGTCGAAATATCCAATCCTCAATGAAGAAATAAGTAAATATATTCGTAAGACCACAAAATATATTCCGAAAGTACTAAACTAATTAACTAACACATGGCTAGTGAAGATCACCAACTACTAATTGCCCTTTTAATTTAAGATGGACACATTTTATTTTTAAGGTAGATTTTACCCAATTTTGTTTGCCCTTTACTCTACTTTTTATTTCTGCTCACCAGGAGTAACTGCCTTATATTCACTGAGTATTAATGTGCTAGATTATTCCCTCTGCCTGGACCTAGACCCCAATAAATGGTAAGTACGTATCTTATGATATGTAATTGAGTATGAATGGTGATAATAAGCTAAGATCAATGTAATTAGGTCAGAGCTGTATTGGAAAGTGCTCCTGAGATAAGAACTGTATGGAAATTTTCAGAAGGCCGTTTTCATGACTACCACTAACGAACCATGCACACTCGTAATACACTTTTTTTTCGCTTAATGAATGTGCTACGCTTATACTCTAGGAGCAGGGGTCGAGCGCAAACTAGCTTTAACGGCACGCGTTCCAGCAGCGTGACAGGCAACAGGTGGAAACGATTTTCAATGGTCACGCTAGTGAAAAAAATACACGTACAGTAGATGACATGCGTCATTTTTAAAAAACCTTGCGTGATATTTGATTTTAATTTAAAATAGATAGCACTATCATTCTTTTTAAAGAGGCTTTTACCATGTTTTTTTTGACCTTATTGCCCTTAAGAACGAATATTTTTATTATAGACAATGGATCAAAGGCGTGAAAGATAAGTACGTCCGCGATGACTACGAAGAAAATGCAAACTACAAAGCCCGATCATACTATACTTTCACGTAAGGACATCTTTAATCGTTATTACCGACACTGCTGTTCCGAGAACATCTCTATCAACGAATTACAAGTGGACACTGTCGGTCTTTTACTTTGCGTTGCGCCCCAGCTAGAGCTGGGCGTCTAAACCTGCTACCGTGCGTACATTTGTAGGATGAGATTCTGTGAAAGAGCAATCCCAAGTATAAATTATTAGATCGGGGTAAGCTGAGTACAGTAAGTATCATATTTAAACCAAGACGACATATGGTCCCATGGCGCATTAGCCTGCCTGGACGAGCAATAGATGAATATAATTCGTAAATTCGTGTGGCTCGCAAGTTTTGATCTCCCAGCAAGTGCGTTTGGATCATCAAGACTGACCAGACGAAGTTATATTTCCGTCCCTAACCGTTCCCCACTCTCCCTACCACCGCACCTCAAGTGCAGATCTCGTCTTACGGCTGTCGCAGCAGCACTCATAGCCCGTACAGTCCGCGTAGTTGAGCTCGCCCGCACGGAAAATGTTGAATGCTGTTATTGAGATGTAATACGGTGCCTGTATTAAATAAATGACCAAAAAAAAGACAAAAACCTTGATATACGGTCATCGAATAGTCAAAAAAACTTTTGGACAAACAAATATGTTAATTCATGGGACAACTCAACTAAGTATTGTTCTCGTGCATACATTGTGACTTTATAAGGTTTATTGATAAGTGTCGAGTGCCCAGTACGAACACTTGTACAAAGAACTAAGCTATCAAACCCACGGCCAAACATGCAGATCCAGATTCATACTCAAAACGAGCAGCCGGAGAAAAGTGGAAGTCCCAAACAAAATTAGCTGTATCGGCTACAAAATACAAAGTAGTATTATTTAATACAAGTAATTGGTAACCAAACAATAGGCTAATACCTAATGTAGTTACAAATTGCACAGTGTGTGGGCTGGTCGACGGGCAAACATATTCACAGAATGGGAAAATACATCACGTAAACTTAATTTGAGTCAGATGCTGAAATTTATGTTTAGTGACATTACCAGCGAAAGACAGTGAAACAATACTAGACTCCTGTGAGACTTCGAAGAATACCGGCTTCTGCGAGATCAATCGAAGGCGCAAAAAAATAGAAAATGCAGAAAATGAAACCCGGAAAAACAAACAACCGCGGTATTAGCAACAATGCGTTGTATTATATTGGTCGTCTCTTGGCAAATAGACGAAAGTGAATGACGACGCGCGTCCTCAGGATATCAAGTATTGCGCGATATAAGAGACAACGTGACCGAAATTTATGAAGTAACTCGGATCATCGCTTGAGCAACACCTAATGATGGATAAGGGGGGGTCAGCCAATGGTCAGAGGACATTATTTTGACGACTCATAGCATTTGATATAGCTATTATCGAAAAATCATAACAGTACACACATGTAAATAAGACACTATATACCTGTGTTACACACTGATGCCGTCCCTTGCATTTTGGTCCGGAAAGAGACACAATAGAGGAGAATTTCTACGTTAACCGATCAATCTACTGAGGAATCTCGTATACCACGGTCGCAAGTTAATTGAGGCTTCCATTGATCGAGATTCATACCACCAGAGAGTTTTGTGTGCGAAGATTTCCGTGTACACTATCCTTAGTGCACTCTGTAATGGTGAAACTGTTGTATCAAGATAAGTTATACCTTTATAGTATCGATTTGTTCTCCGCTCTTACATCTTGGCCCATCAGAAGGCAATTCCCAAGTCCTTCTACATTGAGAAAAGTGAGAAGCGCATAAGATCGGTAACCCTTGCAAGTGATGAAGATAAACCGCATGTAAAAGCAATGTTTCGTTTGCTTAGTCGAGGAAATCCGTTATTGAACAGATTTTGTATCAACTGTATACTGAGAAAGTATATCAAGTGTGCTTTAACGACTTGACATACAAAAGAACATTTTCCCGGAGTTGAACATGACTACGAGAGACTGTACTGTGCAGACTAGCATGATGTTTCTAGCTTGACACAAGGTACGAGAATCTGAATTAATTAAATTGCTTTAAAAGGGTGCAGAGGTTCAAACATACTGTGGATCTTTTTGAGCACTGTGAAAATGATTTGAGTCAAAATTTGACATATTTTGCAGAGTGATATTACCACTAACACATACAAGTAACTTGTTTCCAAACGTAAAGGCTCAATTCAAATCCGATTTCCTTGTTCACAAAGATAGAGCTTTCAGAAGTACGTTGAAAGCGCTCAATAGGAGAGTTTTGCTAAACGAAGGTCCAGACTTCAAAATTCATACCGGGTGCCCCATATATTCTTACCTCATCAAGCCCGACTTAAATGATCCTACTAAACATCCCATTTGTAACCAATCTCTTTACGATGTGTATGATGATTGGGGGGGAACATGGAAAATGTCACCACCATCGAATATCAAGGCATCAGATAACATTTGTAAATAGCGAAAAGAACTCTTGGAAGTAAGACTGCTTTGGGAAAATGTCAGCCTGCCATCCTCAACAGCTGGACATCCCTGGCCTTAAAGCCGTTCACCGGGTCATTGTTTTGTAAGAAAGGTAGCAAAATTTGCATCTACTTTTTCGGGCTTTTGGGTCCAACCTTATACATGTGAAACAAATTTTCTCCACACATGAAAGCTGTTTTAATGTCCACGATAGAAGTTCGCCTAACAACTGTGCCATCCAGAAGCCCTGTGAGAAGGCAGTGAAAATTAGACAAAATAAAGCTAACCCTTATAATTGAAACAATTAATCCAGTAGTAACAAGGACCCTTGTCCCATAAATTGGATTAATTGACTCAGATCAAATAATATATCAAAATACACAAATTAAAAATTTATATAATAACTTGTTATTAAAATGTTTTGGATTAATAAAATGTTAATTGATTCTTCAAACTATTTTGACTTTGCTGTCTTAAACAAAATTATGACATTGTAAAAATTATATTATAAAATTTTTCAAAAGCAAATGTATTTACAGGAACTTAAAAATATGCAAAACATAAAAATAGTGTATTGAAAATTGAGTTCCTAATGTATATTAAATCAATTGAGGGAATACACTAACAAAGAATCAAATATTACAATTTAAAGTCTCGTGAAACATGAATAAATACAAGATCAGAATAATAAATGTGTTTTCAATAATATGTGTTGTAAATAAAAATATGGGTGGAGGGACTTAGGTGATGGTGCACGTCTAGAGTGACATTGCAGACAATACTTCGGCACGACCACAGTCGTGGGTGTGTTTTAGGTGTACTAAAAGTTTTGCCGTCCCCCAGCCACTATGGATACTGAATGTAAAGTGTGTAATTGCATATACAAACACACGACACGACAGGTAAATTACATAAAATGATTATCAAAGAAAAATATATAACGACCAATAACTAAACACCCGCATGTGAAATCTCGATAAAATCCCATACCCACATAAAAAAACCCAAACAAATAACAGGCCCTCCCTGAAAAAACAAATTCCCTCCCCACATCCCCTCAAAAATGTCCAAACATCTAATCCATTCCCATCCACCCACCCTATCACCCACCCTCATTATATACCTACACCCCTCCAAAGACATCTCACTAATCACAACCAGCCCTAAGACAATCTCGCAGAAAACAAAACCCCATTTTTCTACCTCTCCAGCCAGACCTGCATAGCATAAATTTTATTCATGAGACACCCAGCCATTGATACACCCTAAAACGCCACCCCCTAAGACCCATACCCTATCATTCCCTACCCATGTTCATAAAACTACTTCTCAATGCCTATAATTGAAACCATAAACCACATCCTAATTTAGACCCACCCTCCTCCCGCTCCAGTCAACCTACGCCAAAAATCCTGATGTACTCTGCTGATGATCATTCCACATATTCCGCCCCCACTACCTTTCTTGTTGTTCAAAAAAACGGGATGGCCCCACCCTCACCTTGCTTGTGTTGGGCAAAAACAGCGTGTCATATTCTGCCGATGATGCTACACTTGCACTTGTTACCACACAGTCAATTTATTATTGACCCAGTCCATTTTACACCTGTGTGCCTTATTGTGTGTGTCAACATAAAAAAACACAACATCTCTGAAAAAAATATAGGTTAGGGTTCAGGTGAGGCGGGACCAAGGGGGGGACTCAGGATCCACAACACCACGACACATTAACCAAACTCCCCAGCCCGCCATAACGAAATGTGTACAGCCACACGACAAGACCAAACAACCACAAACGAACAAGTTTGGGTTTCCCCGAAAGGATAATTCTCCCAGGACTACAAAATAACCATGTGAAAAATGATAAAATTAGCTACTAGTCCTATGCTATTAAATAGAGGTGAAATGGTATCCCACTGATCACAATACTTTTGATCCTGTCCATTCCTAATCATCTGCTGGGAGTTAATATAATATTGGTTTTGACCCCTATGACCCTGAACAAGGGCGGGTGGGGTCTATGAGCAAATCCTTACTTTTTTATTTTTGTAAGTGCTAGATGTTCGATAAGCCAGAAAACAAATCACAACAATAGCGCAAACCATATAAACAAAGAATTCAAAATAACCAACAATAAATAATATCAAACAAACCAGAAACTTATAGAAGCCCATCATCCATTCACGCCGCCCCCACATCAGAGCAACATGCAAAATCGAAATTGCCTACCCTGAACAACAATAACAATTAACAAAACATCTAAGTGGGCACATCACCAGCACTAGAACATACACAGGTGACTAATCACTTGACCCACAAATGTGCTGTCCAATGCCCCAACATGTCGTCGACCTTGATCGCCGATACTATTGATTGATCTGTGGTGCCAAATCAATGCCATAGTGTGATATGTTTGTTAAATTCAAAATTATTCCTGACACAAAGTCATTTCCAGTCCCATGCCTTTTCCCATTCAGTTAAGTGAATAATTATTAACAGTTTTAGTCCGTCCGTCCTCTTACTTGCGTTTATCACATAAACTGTTACTATGAAATATAGAACCAACCTATCCCATCCCCACAACAAAGTAAAGCCTTACAAAAAGAATTATATTTTATTAGCCACAAGCACCGCGACCAATGTCCCTGTCTCATGGTCATTCTAAACTTATGATATTTTGAACACTTGTGTCGTCTCTAAGTGTCTTCGAATTTTTAGTGCAAATATTGTAAGTATAGATTCAATGCAGACTGTGTCGCTGTGTGAACAACACGTGTCAATTATGATACATTAATCTAATGCATTAAAAGCTATCCCGGACTCTGTATAAATAAAAGCATAATAAAATCACTTGCTCAAATGGGGCCACACCTTCCAGCTAAATTTTTTATTTAATAATACCGCTAACATAAATCGCAAGAAAGACACCAGTATGAAACAATATCCATAATTACGCACAGAACCCGAACATCTAATATGCCGCAGAGAATTTCCAATAAAAGTGTGCTTATGTGAAACGCAAAAAGCTTCCCAATAACATGGACAAGTGTCGTATCCGATGAGACCAAGGACCCTATCAGACTGATTACCTTACCTTTCAACTGATCCACATTGTGGCAACTGTTACTTTTTCACCGTTTCCCAAGCCCCCCTCCCCCGCCCCGCCCACCCCTCCCTCCCCAAAAGCGATCCCTCCTTAAGCCTTGGCAAGACACGACTCAATATATTTTTATTCAATAATTTTTTATTGATACTCTTATTATAACCGCCGATCTCAGTTCTCATCCCGTATGCAAAAATTTTTTTATAGAGGTAACGGTTTTTTGATTTGCCCCGTCTACAGAGTTCAATTTTTAAGTGATGTTGAATGCCCCGGCGGTCAGGGTGCGTATCATGTTGTACTACAGTGCATCATGACGCAATATAATGGATATTATATCCATTTGACATTTTAACCTTATGGAGAAAATATTAAACGTTGTATCATCAATGTTAATTTTTTAGACACCGTGGTGCCCCCAAATTTATCCCAAGGCCAGCCAACAGGCGCAAATGACCCATGGTGTTAGGTACCACTGCACAA